>JAXQQM020077299.1:0-15089 GCA_034641835.2 Pinus albicaulis
CAAGGCAAAGTGGATGGAAGTTGGAAAGGTGAGGGAGTTATACCCTCACCTACTGAATAGGTAAATCAAGTCTTTTGGGATCCAAAAGCTTCCCAATGGGGAGGTGTGATCAGGAGTTCATGAATTTTGATCAAAATTGAAACTACTCAAAACTGTATCTAACTTGAGTGACTGGGTAGATCTATTCATTCAAATTCCAGTGCCGGGAATTGTTAAAAAAACCGATGTCATATGAGGGAGATATCATGTTCTGATCGATTTCCCAAACAACTAAAATTATGACAGGTATGACTGGGATGCCCAGTCAGCATTCTGAGGTACAGTCAGCAAAAATGGTAATATTCATGAGAATATTATCTTTTCTAAACCAATGATATTTTTCCAAGTGTCACATTTTGATTCATTGATGTGGAGTTGTAAGTTTGATTTTTGGACCTATGGATGGGTGACACATGGCCAACCCTAAGGTTTCCACGTGTCCCCTGTACGGTTCAGTAAAATTTTATTGAGGTTTGGGGGTTTCGATCCCATGACCTCCGGTGCGCCCGCAACATATTCCACCAACTCTGCTCTCACATGAATCTTACCCTATTAGGGTGCCAGACATATTTAAGTTGTAAATAAATGCAATTTCCGTGGGGGGCACTAGTGGTCCTGACCCACCGGCAGCCCCGTTTGAATGGTCACATGGTATATATATTTAAATCGTGACATGTTGTTACAAATAATGGTTTATAATTGTTAACTCCAGCGGGGACTCATCACATGACTCTGGCATCTACGGTCAGTCCGACGAACATGCCAACAGATTTGCGGAACTCTGCCTCCATCACAGCTCCGCTCCAATAGTTCATGCTGAGGTTTAAACCATAGGGTTTGTGGGGTCGACATGTGGCCACCCCCAACCCTAACCATAAAATTAAATGATGCGGCTTGTTTTTCGGTGGGATGTTTAGTGCTCCTCCATATTTAGCACTTTTACTATTTCTAATTACAGTTAAACTGCAGTCCTCCAGTTTTAATGGAGGTTTTATAGGGGACATTGGGAAAAATACTAGCCAGGCCAATTTTTGACCAATTTGGGTGAAACAAGAGTCTACCTAGACTAATTTGAGCATTCTGGAGCCATTGGTGCAGAGAAAACAACCATTGGATGCTTGC
Source organism: Pinus albicaulis (assembly GCA_034641835.2). Lineage (NCBI taxonomy): Eukaryota > Viridiplantae > Streptophyta > Pinopsida > Pinales > Pinaceae > Pinus > Pinus albicaulis. The sequence goes on from JAXQQM020077299.1 coordinate 1,162, forward strand.
AAGCACATGTATTTGAAAAATTTTGAGCATAATGAAAGATTGACATGCCATTGGGAGTTGGACCAGCAGATGTAGCCCAGGAGGGGTGAACTGCTTCATCATGCCTGTTGTGTAAATATTATATGTGATTTTATTTCTCTGTTCAATGTTATTTAGGCTTATTTACATGCTTAAAATTCATAATTTCATCTATGTTTCATGGTTAAATTTCTAATTCTTTAAGCAAACAAATGGAGACAAATATGTACATGTTTTATAACTGAAAGGAAAATTATCACAACAAACTAATACAATCCTTTCAGATCATGCAATCAATGATGTGTGTGTCTCCCTTATGATACTATTTCTTTCTCCCGGTGGAATACATAACTTTCCCAAGTGATACAATAAACTATTATGCACATGATAATATAACTCTTCACTTTGGTTTCCCTTACTCAAGTTCTCATACACATCTTGAAAATCACTGTCATTCACATAGTGTTCAATATAACTTTCATGCATAATAGAATTGTGCTTGAGAATAATAGCTAAATTTACAATAGGCCTAGAGAGCATATCAACTACCTTATTGTAGATTCCTTTTTTGTACCTGATAACCAAGTGAAATGGTTGTAGAAAACCCATCCACCTAAAATGTCTTGATTGCTACAACTTTGAATGTGATTGTAATTACTACAATGGCTGATGGTAGGTATGGATAATGGTCTCTTTCCCCATCAAGTAAATCTTCCATTTCTTTACACTTTGTACCAATGCATATAACTCTTTCTAATATGTGGGATATTTAGTCACAACTCCATTAAAAGTTTCAGAATGAAATGAGATAGGCTTACCATGTTGCATGAGCACTGCTCCCGTAGCATAATCACTTGCATCTGTATGGATCTCAAATGGATGTCTAAGAGATGGAAATGCTAGAATTAGTGTTGAACTTATCTTTTGCTTTAAAGCATAAAATTATTTCTACTGCAAATCTCCCCAATGGAAGACTTTATTTATGCTTGTCAATTCATGTAACGGAGCTGCAATGGAAGAAAAATTAGCAATAAATTTCCTCCAATATTGTGCTACCCCTAAAAAGCTTCTTACCTCGGTAACTGTATTGGGCTTGGGCTAATTAAAAATGACCTCAACTTTGGAAGGATCAATCTTCAATTCACCTCCTCCAACAATGTGTCCCAAATATACCAATGAAGTCTTACAAAATTCGCACTTTGACATCTTAAGAAACAATTTCTCTTTTCTCAAAACATCAAGTACCTTGTTCACATGCATGACATGTTCTTCTCTTGATCTACTGAATATGAGTATGCCATCTAAGTAAACAATGACAAAGTCATCTAGAAATGGTATAATTACATAATTCATTACTCTCATGAAATTAGTTGGTGCATTTGTTAAGCCAAATGGCATAGCTAACCACTCATAGAGTCCTTGTCTAGTTTTGAAAGTAGTTTTCCACATGTCTTCTTCGACTATCCTAACTTGATGATAACCACTTCTCAAATCCAAATTAGTGAAATACTTTGTATGCTTTAACTGATCAAGAAAATCATCAATGCATGGGAGTGGGTAGCGTTTATTTACCATGATTTTTTTCAGTGCATAGAAATCGATACACATGCGCCAAGTCCTATCCTTCTTTGGAACCAAAACTATTGGAGAACCACATGGCGAAGTAGATGGGCATATGATACCTTTATTTATGAACTCTTGGACTTGCTTCTTGATTTCCAAACTTCCATAATTGACATGTGATACATACCCTTTGGTTCTTGAAACATTTAATATTCCTAATTAGTCCTAAGCTAATAGGAATATTCATTTTGTTTTTCTTTCTTTTCTTAAAGAATAAATATGTAAAGGAGGTTCATAAAACTCCTAATAAAAGTTTAAATCAATGCCCAATGTGAACAAGGCTAAATCTGGGCCACTTGTAAAAACACATTTGAGCATGAAAGAGACTGAATCTATTGACCAAGTCAACTAGGACCAAATCAACCATGTTGTCCAGATACAATGAATCTTCTAGAAGGACAACGCAATCAAGTTGGAGGCTACACATGTGAATGGGGCTAAATCATTGAAAGTGGTTTAGGGTTTTACAATCTCTTTATCTTATAAAAGGAAGAGGAGGGTAGCATATTGAGGTTCTTCATGATATTATATTTTCCAAGTATATTGTCTGTTTAGACATATCTCATTCTCTTGGTTGTTTAGCAGAGAATTGTGAGGATTTCATGTTTAGGAATTATTTATCCTTCCATTGAGTAGCTCTTGGAGGGAATTTTATTTCTCTTCCACTATCAGGCATATGACCAAGCTCCATCTCCCTTAGACAGTGTAAATCCTGTGTGATTTACTTGTTTTAGTGAGTTGTAGCAAGTGGAAACACTAGATCTTCTCATATCTAGATTGTATTAGTGCCTCTTCTCAGTGAGTGTGTCTTTTAACCTCCTGGAAGAGTGCATTAGCAATGTGGGCTTCAATTTTTGATCTTGGCATCAGGCCAAACTATTCATCAAGGGTACAACGCAGTTTCTCTCCCAGAACTGCATTATTTTGTAGAGCAGAGTTGTAAGGGGTTTTGATATTCTCCTAGAGGAGAGATCTCTGGTGAAAAGGGTCCTTCCTTTCATAGTGGTGATCAATGGATTGGCCAACCAATCCATGTTCCCTTCAGATCTTATTTATGTATGATTTTAATTACTGTAGAATTTCTGAACACTGCTGCAAATCTATGATTTAGATCTTAGATCTATTCATTGATATTCATATTTTGCTGAGATCCCCAAGGGGAGTGTAAATAAGAGCCTCTTTGGCATAAAGATCTGAAATAGATCTATTATTTTGCATATATATATGCTCTAGATCTAAGATATAATAAAACACTACTTCAGCCCTCTGTAAATTATGCTATCAAGCTCTTCAATCTTAATACATTGTGCAACACCTCTATTTTGAGGGTTTATTCATGTTAAACCTTTTTTTTTCTCATGTACATTGGATGATCCATATCATAGACCTGATTTAATGATTATTATAACCTATTTCATCTAATAGATTCAGAAAATCATGCTGCTTAAGCTTTAGTAAATTCTGCATTAGCCAAGCCATGAGGGTTGAGCCTTTTCTAGCCATGTCGGGAGTGGGAGACCTGTTTAACTTAGCTAGAATGATTTTTTTTAGCTGAAATTTGATATGTGAGTCACCTATAACCTATTATAAGGGATTCAACCATAATTTTCCTCTTTTTTTATGCAAATCTTTGAAATTCACCTTTTTAGGGCTCAATTTGTTTCTTTTCCCTACTTTTTGGATCTTAAAATGAAGAAGAAGTTGTTGCTGTAACATAAAATGATGATAATGTGTTTCTTGACACATTTTCATGAGTGAATATAGTGCTGCTACTCCAGCATTTTGTTCACATATTGCTGCAGTCCATTATTAGGCATTTTCCAGCTATTCTAGGTGTGAGAGGCTTGTTTATCTCACCTAGTTTGCTTGGTTTCTTATTTCCTCTTGGATTTGGATCTTATATTATCAGATCTAAGAGATACAAGGGATAATATTGGTTTCTGTAGCATACATTCCTGAAAAATGCATTTTTCAGGCATGCCTTGCTAGCTGTTCCAATTTTGGAATATTACAGTGGTATCGAAGTAAGATCTTTGGCTCAGACTGTGGGCTTCAAGCCAAAGTACTATAAAGAAAAGAGCAAGGTCAGAATGATGGAGAGGATGAGATTAATCTCATCAGTTTTTAGATCTAAGAAGAGCCTCTCCAAAGAGTTTGGATAGAAGAAAAAAGAAAGCTGAAGTGAGACCTCTAGAAGGTTTCAAGAAGAAGAAGAAGAAGGACCAGGAACTTCCTATTCTCATAGAAGGAGTGAAGAGAAATAAGAGCACTTGGAATATGATATTATAATTAGGTACTTGAAAAATTACAAGTGTCACTCTAGAGCCTTCAAGGAGACTTTAACTTTTCTTCAATTCATCTAGATGAAGGAAGAGAAGAGACCTTGCAGTAAAAGGGTGATCAAGAGATTTGAGGAAGAGAAGTCCCAACTATCTCTTGAGGAGATTTTCATCAGCAACTTCTTCAGGAGGAGGAAGAGAGGATATGTTCCAAAGGGAGGATCTACAAATCCAACTCCACCTATGGAGACCACTGAGGAGGTTGTGAACTTGTTTGATACCTTGCCAAGGGCAAGATCATCATGGATGAAGAGTCTTCTCAAAAATAAGACATGAATATTCCTCTTTCAAAGGTAGACCAAGATCTAAGGTCTCCTATTGATGATGAGGCACTTTCCACCTTTGAAGAAGAGGCTAGGGGTGACAGTGCATTCATAACAAGGGCATCTCTAGCATTTCATGAAGAAGAAGAGAGGGCAATTGTTCCAAGAAGAGGAGCTCATGCATTCTTGCAAGGAGTTTCAAAGAGTCTCACATATAGAAATTATGGCACCATCCATGACCAGCATGTGCCATCAATATGAGATGGTGAGATCCTGAATAATGCAGAATTTAAAGGGGAGGGAAAGCTTCATAGGGTAAGAAACATATACCCCTCTTTATTTCAGAGAAGTGATGCACTAAGAAGGCATGATGATCTATACAAGAAAAGCAAGGACACATCAGTCCATACATATTTCTATCTTGATCTATGCCTTGATGTCTCCTTACTTGGGAGAATCCCAACAGGGCAACCCCCTGATGGAAGGAGCAAAGTGTTCTCTAAACCTTGCACATTGATGATACATTTGGCCAAGAGAGGAACTTTCACAACGCTGGAGACTTTGGGTAAGAGACATGCTTATGTCCATCACATTTTACTCCATGATTGCATGCATTCTTTTAATTTACATGTGTAGGCCATGACTCCTAAAAGGAGTGTCCTCCCTTATAAACTCCATGGCCAAGTATGGGCCAGAACTATTTTCACATGTGGCCACTCCCTTGATGGGCTAAGGGAAGTCTTGCAACATGATGGATGCATTTCACCCTCAGCCATGGTGGGATGGTGAGGGCAAAAAGTAGGTGGCATGTAAACCACTTACCACATCCAGATCTGAAGCAGGGAGGAGATGATCTACGCTGATTTCTATTGGGTGAGTGTGGATACCACCCAACTGTTTTGATTTTCTTGTCTCATGCCTTGAGTCTCATTGATAGGATGCATAAGATGAAGGCATGGTTGTTTTGGATGTTAAGAACATAGTTTGGACATCATATGTAAAATCTTATGTCCATATATTTTCCTTTGTTTAAGATATATCTCATGACCTCACATGTATGTATGCTTGAGATGTATTTCATGTATGTGCAATGTTTTTGGAGGGAGGATAACTTCCCCATGATGTATAAGGGAGATGGTTTGTGCTTGGTTGATGGGACAACTTACATGTCCATCACTGTGTTATTGCTCCATGATCTGCATTTTGATAATGCAAGGAGGTAGAAAGATTCATTGTTGTTATAGCTATTATTGAGGAAGTATGGACACCCCATGATGAATTCCATCTCCATACATTTTCTTATACCTATAATGGATGTACATGTATTTCTGTTTAGAATGAATATCATAATTATGTATGTATCTTGGGTTGGGGGAGAATGTAACCTTCTCATGAGTTGGTATGAGGGAGCTTGTTTATATCATGATAATGATGATGATCTAATCTTTGTTGGGAACATGAGAGGAGGGATGACACATTGGTTGAGTGTGTCCTTTGGGAATGAAATCTCCCATATTCATTCATGCTTCAAGAAAAGGATAGAACATTGTGTGGCTGCTATGTTATATCATTTGCTTACTTATGCTAGAAGCCATATGTTGGGCTTATTTCATTGGAAGAGGTCTCTCACTTGGGAGAATTTGCAGTAAGACATGTGTTGGTTGAATCATATTCAGCCAACACCTATTACCCTCTACTATTTCCAAGCTTTGAAGAAGCTTTTTGCAGCAAGAAGGTGGTGGGATGGCCACTTATTGTACTAGGATTTGAGGCAGCAAGGTGAAGGACAACGCTGGTCTCAAAGGAGGGGCTATTTTCACCATCCAATACATCATATGACACTTATTCCATATTTATTTTGGAGCACATATGGTGAAGATACTCTATTCACTATATGCTTGGAAGATTGGGCAAAAAGGCTCACTAGAATCCATGAAGGGAATCATGAAGTTCCAAGTCTCTTTTGGCTTCATGAGGACTATATTACTACAACCCAGGATCATCAGCTCCATATTTATCATAAATGGAGGGAGAGATAGCGTGAATTGAGAATTATTATCTCTCATTTCCAGCCATGGAGCCCCTACACATTCCATATGATGGGGATTGGAGACTATTTCTTTGGGCTATCAAGGATGGCTCACTTTTTTTGGTTGATAGCATGGAGATTGAAGTTTCTCATGGGGGTTGAAGTACCCAATATTTACCATCTCTCATTCCTTGAGAAGGCCAATGGACAGCATATGATTATTTTCATGTATCTCCCACTACTTCATGATGACAGTTATTTGGTTCATCCACCAAAGGAAAACTTTTATTCTTGGGAGGAGACAATTCCATTAGAGATTCTGCAAAGTCCTTGTGAGTTGCTTGAGGACAAGAAAAATTTTGGAGGGGAGGATTGTAATATTCCTAATTAGTCCTAAGCTAATAGGAATATTCATTTTGTTTTTCTTTCTTTGTTTAAAGAATAAATATGTAAAGGAGGTTCATAAAACTCCTAATAAAAGAATAAATCAATTCCCAATGTGAACAAGGCTAAATCTGGGCCACTTGTAAAAACACACTTGAGTGTGAAAGAGACTGAATCTATTGACCAAGTCAACCAGGACCAAATCAACCACGCTGTCCAGATACAATGAATCTCCTAAAAGGACAGCGCAGTCAAGTTGGAGGCTACACATGTGAATGGGGCTAAATCATTGAAAGTGGTTTAGGGTTTTACAATCTCTTGATCTTATAAAAGGAAGAGGAGGGCAGCATATTGAGGTTTTTCATGATTTATATTTTCAAAGTATATTGTCTATTTAGACATATGTCATTCTCTTGGCTGTTTAGCAAAGAATTGTGAGGATTTCTTATTTAGGAATTCTCTCTCCTTCCATTGAGTAGATCTTGGAGGGCATTGTATTTCTCTTCCACTATCAGGCATATGGCCAAGCTCCATCTCCATTAGAAAACATAAATCCTATGTGATTTACCTATTTCAGTGAGCTGCAGCAAGTGGAAACACTAGATCTTCTTAGATCTAGATTGTACTAGTGCCTCTTCTCAGTGAGTGTGTCTTTTAACCTCCTGGAAGAGTGTATTAGCAGTGTGGGCTTCAGTTTGTGATCTTGGCAGCAGGCCAAAATATTCATCAAGGGAACAGCATAGTTTCTCTCCCAGAATTACGTTATTTTGCAGAGCAGAGTTGTAAGGGGTTTTGATATTCTCCTAGAGGAGAGATCTCTGGTGAAAACGGTCCTTCCTTTCACTGTGGTGATCCATGGATTGGCCAACCAATCCATGTTCCCTTCAGATATTATTTATGTATGATTTTAATTAATACATAATTTCTGAACACTGCTACAAATCTGTGATTTAGATCTCAGATCTATTCATTGATATTCATCTTTTTCTGAGATCCCCAAGAGGAGTGTAAATATGAGCCTCTTTGGCATCAAGATCTGAAATAGATATATTATTTTAAAGATATATATATGCTATAGATCTAAGATATAATAAAACACTACTTCATCCCTCTGAAAATTTCGCTGTCAAGCTCTTCAATCTTAATACATTGTGCAACACCTCTATTTTGAGGGTTTATTCATGTTAAACCTTTGTTTTTCTCATGTACATTGGATGATCCATATCATAGACCTGATTTGATGATGATTATAACCTATTTCATCTAATAGCTTTAGAAAATCATGTTGCTTAAGCTTCAGTAAATTCTGCATTAGCTAAGCCATGGGGATTGAGCCTTTTCTAGCCATGTCGGGTGTGGGAGACCTGTTTAACTTAGCTAGAATGACTTTTTTTAGCTGAAATTTGATATGTGAGTCACCTATAACCTATTATAAGGGATAAAACTGTCATTTTCCTCTGTTTTTATGCAGATATTTGAAATTCACCTTTTTAGGGCTCAATTTGCTGCTTTTCCCTACTTTTTGGATCCTAAAATGAAGAATAATTTGTTGTTGTAACATCAACTGATGATAATGTGTTTCTTGCAACATTTTCATGAGTGAATAGAGTGATAATACTCCAGAATTGTGTTCACATATTGCTGCAGTCCATTATTGGGCATTTTCCAGCTATTCTAGGTGTGAGAGGCTTGTTTATCTCACCTAGTTTGCTTGGTTTCTGATTTCGTCTTGGATTTGGATCTTAGATTATCATATCTAAGATATCCAAGGGCTAATATTGGTTTATTTAGCATACATTTATGAAAAATGCATTTTTTAGGCATGCCTTGCTAGCTGTTCCAATTTTGGAATATTACAAAACATCTCGCCATGTTGACTTACCACATCAAACAAATAAAATTTCAGTTTTTCATCACATCCATCAAAAGATTCATAGTCAACATATTCCTTTTTCTTGATCATGAGAAGCACAAAATTTTTACTTGTATTTACTAGCCTCTTCATTTTCCCTGCATTAACTAAAGAGATATTCAGTTTCTTGCAATGAGCTCTCACAATATACTCCACTCCATCTCTAATCAAATGATATTTTTTCTCATTACTGTAAAATACCACTTTCCTATCATACAAATATGAACTACCCAAGATAATCCCTGAAATGTCAAGTGGAACCACATCTAACTCAACCTCATCGATAAAGTTTGTAGTGATAGCAAACCTGAAAATAAATTTCCATGTCACCTATAAATTGGAATTATTAACTATCCAACCCAAAGGGTATGGCTTATGATCAGGTACAGTTTCAATTATTAGTTTTTTGACTAAGTCTTCTAAAATCAAGTTTTCTTGTGACCTTGTATCAAATAATGCATCAATATTTGTATGATTAGAAATTACTCTAACATGGAATAATTCTATCCTTGTATCTTCATTTGGAGTGTTGTTGTGACTATTTGAGGAACTAGAACTTGCCATAGCTTCCTTTCCTTTGTTAACCATGGAAACTATCTTGGTTTCATCTCCTAAATCAGATCCAAGATCTTTTTGTGTGGTAGCGGTCATCTTTTGTTTCCCTTTTTTATTTGGTTTCTTTGGCCTTAATTTGGGATGTAGTTTCCAACAATGGGCTTCATCATGCCCCTCTTTGGAATAATGTTTGCATGTAATTTTCTCCCCTTCTTTCTTAACAATTTCATTCTTCTTTCCCTTCCATTTTCCTTCTTTCTCTTTTCCCTACCCTTGAATGGCTTCTTCTTACTACCCTATTCATAAAAATTTTTACCCCTTGCTTCAAGATAAGTGGCTTGCACACATGCTTCATCTAGGTTATTTGGGTTAAACATACAGATAATATGTTTTAAGTAGGAATGTAGAACTCCTATATATTTCAAGAGTGTATCTTGTGAATTTAAGTTTTCTCCAAGTTATAAAGCCCTCTTCCTAAAGCCTTGTGTCTACTCTTGGAAACTTTGACCTTTGAGTTGTCTAAGGTTTTCTCAACTCATTATTTCTTTCTTCATATAGGCTAATGGATAAAACTATCTTTTAATGGAAGAAATTAATTTGACCCAAGAACTGGAAATCTTACCATGGATTCACATTTCCTCTTGTGTATTTGCCTCCCACCAAACTAGTGATGCTCCTTTTAGCCTTAATGAAGCCAATTGGATTTTGATATCGTCTTCTTGGAAATTCTAAATTCTACAGTCAACTTCCAATTGATGAATCCAATTGTCTAGTCTTTCAGCATTAACTTCTCCATTGTATGTAGCAAGTTCAAATTTGATGTCCAACTTGAGTAACAGAGTCTTTCCTTTCGGGATCTTGGAATGAGTATGGGTATGAGTTTTTGTAGTGGATGTGGAAGATGAATATGAGGATGAGGATGATGAATATGACACTAGTACATTTGGTCCAAATTTCGACACTTTATTTCTAACACTTTTGACGTATTGTCGGAAATTTCCCCATTTTTTATCAAATTTTCAAATCTCGCCAACAACCATCGCTATCCCAATGTTTAGGGACATTATCGCTTTGCAACATTTATGAACGTCGTTGGAAATGTGACATTTCTAAAATATGAGTCAGTATTGCGACGGTTTTGGGACACAACGTCGGAAATGGGAAGTTTCTAAAATATGAGTCGGTATTGCAATGGTTTGGGGCAAATGTCGTTACTGCGGCGTTTAGAGATGCTTTGAGGACAATCGTTGGTATGGAGATGATTTGAGGAAAACCGCCGGTACTACAATAGGTGGAGGGTAACCGTCAGTGTTGTGATGTGTTCACCAAACGTCGGTATTGCGATGGTTTAAGGACAACCATCGGTATTGCACCGGTTGGAGGGTAGCCGTCGGTGTTGTGACATGTTCACCAAACGTCGTAACAACTCTATATAATATTAACATATAAATACCACACTATTTACCAAATAAAAAATATCAAATCATTATAATACCCATTAAAATGTTCTTTGTGCCATTTCTAAGCCATAGTAAGGCTTTCCCTAAGATTTGTATATTTTGCGGTCAAATTTAACTCTTGGTTAATTTTGGAAGGATCACTAAGTAATATAATATTAATTCACGTTGTAACTTTTCAATCATAATCTAATATTAAATTTCGTTATTAATTTTCAAACACTACTTAACCTCTTGTCCACATCAAAATGGCATAGGTAAGAAAAAGGTCTAAAATAAATTAGACTCGACATAATAAAAAAAATATGCAAAATCTATAGTTATAGCTTACATACCCTTTCTTGGGCCAACATTATATAACTCTACTTCACTCGGATGAACATTAACTAAGGCTTCACGTATGCATCCACCAAATCTGTCACATCAATGTAGTCCCTAATACATGTACCTTCAAGAGTATTGTAATATGCTCCTTTAACCCACATTGATATGTTCCTTTCACCCACTTTGGTAAAAGGAAAAAAGCAACACTACAAAGTTTATAATAACCTATATGTTCACAATTGAGTTGATCTATTAAAGTTAAGAATTTTAATCACCCTCCAACATTAATTCTAACAATTTTAATGTCTAATTTAATCCAAACTAAGGAAAAATTAACTTTGGGGGTAGATATGTTTATTCTTTAATAAATTGAATTTTAAAATATAAATGTAGAGGAATACCTCATTTCAAGGGGGTTTGATGCCGTAAATAGAGCAACTAAACTCATATATTTCCGGTTTAATAGGTTTTTAGTAATACATGTAAAGGAAACCCCGCATCTAGAAATCAATATTACTAAAGGATTAAATGTTAGCAATGATATAATATACAAGATGATTTAAAGAGTGTTGATGGAAGCGTGAGTACAAAGTTAGCTTTACTACTCTCGTTATAATATAGATTCTGGTCTCAGAGGTCCATTTTTCAATTATTTTACTTTGTTATTAATTTTTATGTTTTCAAAGTAAGAAAAAATAGAGGAATCAGCTCTCAAGTTTATTTTTAACAGCAAGTCCTAGTTTGGAGGATTAAAGTCTAAAAATTTTTAGGGTCATTTTGAAGCATTAAATGCTGTTTTTTGAGATCAAAGTTTTTTTTGCTTAATTGCAACGCCTTGTGGCATTGTTCTACACTCAAATATCTGTATAATAATGCAAGAATAAAGTTAATCAAAGTTTACATTGATCTTGGGTGAATTAATATTCTCTACCTTCAATAGCTCTCCCTCTCTAGCCTTCTGCTCGAAATTTCTACTACCCTCTCCTATGTTCATGCATGTCATCCCTTTAGAATTTTTACAAGCTTCACATCCCAATTTCCTTTGTCTGGGTGGGTCGGCCAGTCAGGTCGGCTGGGTTCATGTTAGGTCACAGTGTCAGGTTGGGTCGTGTGAGGTCGCGAGGTCGGGTCGTGTTGGGTCATGTCGAGTTGTGTGAGGTCAGGTCGAGTTGGGTCGATTCAGGTCGTGTGAGGTCGGGTCGGGTCGGGTCGGGTCGGATCGGGTTGGGTCGGGTCGTGTGAGGTCAGGTCGGGTGATCGTGTCGTGTGAGGGTGCCCACGGAACGTGTTCGAGTTCGGTTGTGTTGGGTCGTGTGAGGGTGCCCAAGGAAACACATTCAAGTAGCTCGGGTAGGGTTCGATCGGGTCGTGTCATGTGAGGCTGCACAAGGAAACCCATTCAAGCGGGTCAGGTGGGGTCGTGTCGTGTGAGAGCACCCAAGGAAATGCGTTTGAGCGGGTCAGGTTGGGTCTGGTCGAGTAGTGTGAAGGCACTTAGGAAAACGCATTTAGACAGGTTTAATCAGGTCCTATCATGTGAGGGTGCCCGAGGAAATGCATTTGGGAGGGTCGGGTCGGGTCAAGTCATGTGAGGGCGCCCAAGGAAATGCGTTCGATCGGGTCGGGTCGGTTCAGGTCGGGTCGTGTAAGGGCAGACAAGGAAACACGTTTGTCGCGGGTCAGGGAGGGTCAGGTCGGGTTTTGTGAGGGCTCCCAAGGAAATGCGTTTGAGCGGGTCGCATTGCATCGAGTCATTTGAGGGCACCTAAGGAAACGCGTTCGAGTGGGTCGGGTTGTGTGAGGGTGGTCATATCGAAAATTCTAAGTTGTGATCACCTGTGTGCCTTGTACTACACGTTTGTGCGATTTGTTTTCCGTTTTGATCTCCATCGTGCCTTCGTTCAAGTGGGTCGGGTCTTTCCAAGTGAGGGCGCGATAGGAAACACATTGGGTTCGGATTGTGTGAGGGAGGCCGTATCAAAGATGACAATTTATTACAACAAAAATCGGAATATGACAGACTCAAGTTTTTCCTTGGGCGCCTTCACACGACACGACCCGACCCACCCGAACTTGTTTCCCTTGATGCCCTCACACGACCTAATCCACCCGAACGCATTTCCTAGGGCGCCCTGACACATTCACAAAGACAGTTCACAAAACGTCGGAATAATGACATGGATAAAAAACATTAGAAGTGTGACATAGGCTATTGAGATCGTTGGAATAGCCACAACATGAAAGGACCATTTACAAAATGTCAGAATGGTGACAATATGAGGCTTGTTACAGATTTAATATATTATTTCATATATTAGTGTAGTAATTTTGTTAATATATATATATCTATATATATATATATATATATATATATATATATATATATATATATATATTATCACAATCAATTAAATAAATAAATAAAACTAGTTGTTATTATTCGATTTTAATTTTCAAAATCAAACTAGCCATTATCCTAACGACTAGTTTAGCCATTTCTAAAAAAAAATTTAAAATATATATATATATATATATATCTTAGAAGAAAAATAAACTAAATAAGAATACATATATATATATTATCACAATTAATTAATTAATTAATTAATTACTTAATTAAATAAAACTAGCCGTTATTATTCGATTTTAATTTTCAATGTCAAACTAGCTGTTATCCTAACGGCTAGTTTAGCCATAAAATTTTCCAAGCTATTAGATCTAGATCTTGGTTAATAATATTTTATTATGCACCATTATCAAGGATAACTCAATATTTTGTTATAAATAAGATCAAGGTTTTCCATTCATTATTTACCTTCCATCCTTTTATCATGGTCGAACTTTGATCATTTTTATTTTCTTTTTGCTTATTGAGCTCCCATTGAGTTCAACACGTCTTGGGTTTTCTACATCATTGAGAGAGATAATTGCTAAATGTAATTATTTTTTTCTTTATAGGATAATTTGCATCAATGGAATAAAACATTAGAGGTGGAAAAAAATTGAAAAGGGTGAAAGGGGTGA
>JAXQQM020060651.1:0-47310 GCA_034641835.2 Pinus albicaulis
TGTGTTATGCATGCAATTCGAAATTGATGTATGATCGGGTTAATCTTCATTGAATAAGTGATTTATTCAACTAATTTTCTACAATATAGTCATAAGTTCGGCACACTACTTCAAACTCAAACAGAAATGTTTCAGGATCCTCACTTCGCAATCCATAAAAGTTAGGGAGAACAGATGGTGAGATATTTTTCGTTGTTGCATGAGTTTCCTCATCAACTATAGGGAATCCAAGCAAATTGTCCCTATTTCTACCATTATTTCCTTCACCGTTGTTATCTCCATTATTTCCTCCTCTTCTACCTCCACCTCTATTTATTACTTCCTCTGCCATGATAGTTTCTTTAGAGTCCTTATAGTCCTCTAGTTCTTCTACCAAGGAAGGATGAGAGAAAGTCTCTTTGTTTTCTAAGTGGGCTTTAGTAGGTGGTATAGGAGAATCCTCTAATTCAGCTGTTCCTTGACTTCCAAAAATCTTAAGGCTAGGGGTAGATGGTGGTGAATCTGGTCTATGCCTTGAAGAAGATGGAGTTACGAAAATCGAACTCTTGGCTTTAGCTATAAACCTTCCCCTAGAATCTCTTGCTCTATGCATATCATTTTTTTATTTTTTAAAAAAGTTGGGCTAATAATTCTCTTTCTGATCTTCCAGATCACACTAGGTGCAAGAAGAGAGCATACTTAAGAAATTACTAAACCAATAACTCTCTTTTCTGATCCTCCAGATCACACTAGGTGCAAGAGGAGAGCATACTTCAAGAAGTTATCAAGTTTTCCTTCTTTTATGATTTTATGTTTTTTTTTTTAAGAAATTGGCTACCTAGTTACACTTCCCCGGCAACGGCGCCAAAATGTTTGGTCAATTTAGTGTGTCCTAAATTGCTGCATTTAATTTGTCAATCCGGAAATCGTAAGCTGATGAAGTGCGGCGCACTATATGTGCAAGATAACCTATTTCTTAACTTTTTGTCGTTTTTGGTTTTTCTAAGGTGAAATGGAAATTCTAAAATGAAAACAAGTTTGGTTATATTTGTTCAAGGAAGTGATATCCCCAATAATGATTTACCAACTTGTAACTTTAAAAAGCAATTTGAAATTTACAATGACAAGACTTGAAAGAAAGTAAAAGTGTACTGCTGAAATGAAAAGGTGTTGCTAATCTAATGAATCAAAACAGTAAACTAGTGAACATGAAAACCAAACTATTCTTGCTGCCAACTAAACAAAAAAGAAACTATGCTTAAGGAAATTCAAAATTGCAACAAAATAAATCTAAATCAGATTACATCAATTTATCTTCTGACCCTTCATCATTAGTCCAGCTATGATTTTCGGAAGTAATCATAAACAACTTGAGTAACCGATATTTAATTTGCAGAAAGTAAACTAATACTAAACCATACACTCATGATTCAATCCCTCACCATCAGTCCAGCTGTGGCTTTCGGAGGTAATCGAAGATGTCATGCATGATTTAATATATCTAAATTTGCAGAAAAGAAACTAATATTAAACTACACATTTCATTATGCAATCCCTCACCATCAGTCCAGCTGTGGCTTTCGGAGGCAACTGAAGATGCTATGAGCAGCTTAATATATCTAAATTTGCAGAAAAGAAACTAATACTAAACTACACATTTCATAATGCAATCCCTCACCATCAGTCCAGCTGTGGCTTTCGGAGGCAACTGAAGATGCTATGAGCAGCTTAATATATCTAAATTTGCATAAAAGAAACTAATACTAAACTACACATTTCATAATGCAGTCCCTCACCATCAGTCCAGCTGTGGCTTTCGGAGGCAACTGAAGATGCTATGAGCAGATTAGTATATTTAAATTTTAACTACTGAAGCAGAAAAACAAAACTGAAATGAACAAAGCAAGACTGAAATTAAACAAAAGCTATGAAAAGCAAACTAGCAGCAGAACAATGTTAGATCCATGTCATTAGTCAAAAAGCTATAAAAATGCTCGGGCTGTCTATCTAAAACCTGCAACAAGAAAACTGATCAGTGATTAACAATCATAAAACATGAAAGACAGAAATGAAATGGAAATTATGGAAATGTATAAACAGAAATGAAACAACTGCAAAGTATGAACATATGGATAGATTATGATACAATGACTTTTAAAGAAATGAAATGAGAAATATACACTAATACACAAAACCTTAGCTGAGCAGGGGCCCTCTACACAGCCTTGGTAACGATCCTCAAACACGAATTAAGTTGAAAAATAGAGTCTTCTCATATTAAAAAGCAGTTCATTACAGAATGGTAGTGTTACGGCACAAGTGCAGCGTAATCACTACAGAACAGACTAAAAGATAACAGAGTACATTCACTAACATCAACTATCAACTAACTTTATGTGCGTATGCAAACACTCTATATATAACAATAAATTGTAACTGTCTCCTAAAGTTCATGATGGCAGAGAGCACGTAGACCACTACGTCCACGGATATAGGAGTATGGCCGTGTTGGAAAGTGAATCTACGGAAGGTGGATGCTTGAATTCGACTCCAGAGCTCTGCACAGATGTCGATTTAACCTCCGCAAGCTTAGAAACGACCGTATGGATGTTTATGTGCCACGAAACAGAGTCCGGCCGACATGAAACTCCATAGTTGACTTCCATGTGGACGCCTTTGACCGCGGCTTCTTTGGACGAGCTTGCTTGAACCAATAGGACACGAACCATGTCCACGTCATTCCTAGCCTGCCCATGTGGCTCGTTTCCCTTGTAGACACCTGTAGCATAGAATTCCACAAAATAGCTGCGGAAAGTTGCAGCAGCTGCGGAAAGTGGCAAGATTCCACAGCTGAATGAACAAAATCTAGATCAAATAGAAAACACAAAAACATAATTAAAAACCATGTTAGATACCCTTTTGCACATGATATTGACAATTTTGGAGGTTTAGGTGAGTGAAAAAGGTATGGAAAAGTGTATGGAAAAGATGCAAATTCGGGACTCAACACCGATCATGGATTTTATCTGCAATGTAGGAAGCAAAATCATACTTGATAGCAGGGGGTTGTCCAGGGGTGAAAATTGATAACAATACTAGGGTTAATTGGTCAACATATTCACTAGTATTGAAGCCCATTATAGAAGTTATCATACTCAAAATAATCCTTTCCACATCAGTGAAAAAGGTATAACCATAAGGGGGAGGGAATTTGGGCTGATGTTCTAGCAACATGAAGGTTTGGCAAAGGCGATTTAATTCTTCATGGGATAGATTGGTAGATTTATCAAGTAATTCTCCCATGGACAGGGGAGTGAGGGCTTGACCAGGTTGAAATTGTAACATCTCGTTGATAGACTGAGCAGTTATAGGAAAAAGGACGTTTTGACTCGGGGATAAAACTGCTTGTTGATTGGGATCATAATTTGCATGGCAGTAATGGATTATCTCAAGAAAAATGTGGACTGAGAGGAGAAGATACATGGGAAAATTGGATTCCCATAATCCAAAAATGTCAAAACCTTTCAAGTAATTATCTCTGCAGTAGCAAAAAATTCGAAAGGGATTTTCACTGAGAACCAAGTCTTTAATTTGGAAATCTCTGTCTACTAAAGGCAGATAGTCTAAATCTATATGAGGGGCATTCAGGGGTGTGAGATTCAAAGCCACGGGAACCTCCATTTCTGGTTCTTGTGGATTCAGAAATTAATTCGAGTTTTAATGTAAAAATGGGCACAATCACAGGTTTGAGAATGAAAATGTAATTTTTGGGATTTGAAGGACGAACTAAAGAGCAATCTTAAACTCTGCCTCAGTTTTTTGTGTAGAATTTAAAACAAAACCAATTTTTTACAGATTTTAATGAAAATTTAGGTAAATAAATATTTTCCAGGAAATAAATAGTGATGAAAATAGGTGTTGGTAATGGCAGACGGATTTTGGATGCTTGAATGCAAATTTCTTCAGCACGGGAGCATTTGGCACATTTCGACAGTTGATTTCGAAAATCGTTGCATGGGACAGTGAAAATGACGCAGGTATGTTTGTTTTATTCACAAAGTCAAAGGTTCGTGGTTTTTTAATTTTTTTAATGGATGATGTCAGTAAGTACGGGGGCTTCGTCACAGGAGGCAGGCAGTAAGTGGTTTCCATCGCACCGCTTTTGGGAAAGGGTGTTTTTCAACGGAGGGCAAGTAATTCCGTACGATGAACGATGTGTGGCACGACAATGTTCAGATAACTGCTTGGCCATCGCACGTTATCGTTCGGACAAGGATGGCCAGTGATATGAGTAATAACCGTTGATTTGAGATTAGTCGATCGGACGGTTCTCGGGAAAGGAAGATGGCGGAAAATTAAAATGGCGGGCCCAATGCAATTTATTATGAATTAATCACATCGGGGGCGTTTCTATTGGCGGAATAGGTTATTAATTAACCTGGAGGGTTAATTAACCCTTTTATATGGTGGCGTTTCGGTCTTTTAATTGATTGGAATTTCAATCAATTAATTAAATTTATATGGTTATTTTTCAACCAACGGGGCGGGATATTATATTAATTGGGAATTTTTTTATTAAAATAATACGGGAAAAGGGGAAATTTGCAGAGGGATTTAAATAATAAGTTAAAAATTAATATGGAAATGAATGAAGCGCTAAGTGTAAAACATCAAAGTAATGTATTTAACTTTTTCTTTTATGAATAGGGTTTTTTTATGAAATATTGCATGTTTTTCCTAAGAAAAATGAGATTTTACTTAGGAAATGATTTTTTAGAAGTAAATGAATGTCATGACGAATGATTTTAAGTACTTGGGTTTTTCCAATTATTAGGCCGAGGGTTCGGTCCCTCCAAAAGTCAAGGAAATGCCTTGAGCCCCTCTAATTTTCAAATACCTTAGTACTTAGGGGAAATTAGTAAATTTTTTTAGGGAAGAATGAGAAGGGATGTTAATAATTTTGACTTTGCTTTGCTTGAAATTCTTCCAGTGTAGTGTCTGCCTTTGCACTTGTGATGAAAGTAAAGATTTAACACATTTAGAGTCATTATCCATCACATGTAATTCTGCAACATTATTTACCTACCCTACCTACTTTACCCTACCATTTTCTCTTCTTTATTAGGGTGCGCTTAGACTGGTAAACCCTTACATACTTTTTCTTTTTACATATGGAAATATATCTAATTCTAACCTTATTACATCCAAGGGCTCAAATTAAGCTGTTGAGCTCCTTTTATTTACTCTACCTATCTACTTATCTGCCAAGATTAAACAGTTTGGTCAGATTTTATTCTCTATCTCTAAAACATAAAATTGAAAGATGAACTGGCCAAGCTTAAACTGTTTGACTATTCATCAATTGTGGCATAAGATACAACTTGCACACAATTTTTTTATTACATCAGAGCAAAAAGTAGTGGCATTTAGATTTGCACACTTTCCTTGGCTTTTATTTTGGTGGGGTTCATTTATTTTACTTTTTTGGCCATTTTTATTCTTTTCACCCTTTGATTTTTCTTTTAGGGTATACCCTCTTTACATTTTTTAAATTTTTTGATTTTTTGAGAATATGGAAAACCTTTGCAACAAGAAAAGGTATGAACATATTGCATAGCCCATCAAGTCAATCATGAAATATGACACCTATTGGTATAGGAGTCTAATAGATGTGACAGCAGTACATGGCATGCAACTCAACCAACTTTTTTAGTTCAACTTTTGAGGGTGGCCAAGTTAACTAGGGACATTTTTTCTTATAAAAGCCTCTCTTCTTGACAATAATTCATTTAATCAATTTATGCATAGCGAGAGGGTGAGGGATTCATACCTCAACCTTACCTAGTTTCCAATTTGTTACAAGCTCCTTCATTTATAGGGTTGTAGCACATGAGTAATCACAGAGGATGCCTTTATTTTTATGTGTTTTTTATTGTTGAGTGAGGTGCTTACTATGTTTATTTGATGTGTCTTTTGAGGGTACGTCATGGAGGCCTCATCTTCGTTTTCATGATGGAGCCTCCTCTTTGGAGTCCTATGGTGATCTTGTGGATCAGATCTTCAACCTGTCATTGTTTCTCTAGATGTGCTAAGTTGTGGTGAAATGGTTCTGGTGTATGCATAAGCATGCTAGAAGAAGAGATAATCTTCTTATCGCAATCCCTTGTTTACATATATGGAGTTCAAAATGACATGAGAAGGTGAGAATATGATGTGGCAATGATGGAGGTACTGTTAAGATGTTGATGTAGTGGTGTGGTTTATGAAAAACATGAAAGAAGAGGCCCCATGTTTAAGTCACAAATGTTTGTATCTTAATGGAAGAATACATGCTTAGACAAGGGTGTCTTTATGGATGGGCTGAATTGATGGTTAGGACCAATAGGCATAAGGGGGGTGACACTTTTAATTCCCCTTTCTAGGACTAGAGAGCCTTGAGTGAGTGCATATGTCCTTCACCTTTCTATATTATCATAACTTACTATAGCACTATAAGACTTCCTATAGCTTTCTAGGACATACTGTAGCAGTGCAGAGAAAGGAATAAATTTGAATTTCTTGCTTAGATGGTGGTCGAATTCGATGGAGGAATGAGTTATGGTTGGATGTGGAGTGAGTAGAGATGGAATAATGTTGCACCATTTTCCATATTATCCATGTTCAACAACATATAAAACATAAATAGGTTAGTGCCTTGGTTCCATTTCATTCTTTTTACTATTTTGTATTTTATTTTGAAGGTAGGTGGGCTGCCTCAAGAGATATTTTCACCCCAAAAGCCTGGCTTGGGTGCCTCCAAGCGGTTTTTAGACAACGATATATATATATATATATATATATATATATATATATATATATTCTCTTTTTCTTTTTCCGAATAAGGGGAGGGATCCGCCTTATAGGAGAGTGAGGGATTCGGATCCATAAGGCTCCCAATTACATTCACTTCTTTGTTGATTATGTTGATGAATTACACCTTGGACAAGGGCCTCTTGTACGTTTTAGCCTGTAACCATTAACAAGAAGGCGGATCCCCTCCTCATTTATGGTTTTGATTTGAGAAACTGAAATGTCATGGAATTTTTCTATCTGATTGGATCCTAGCCATATAGTAATTAAATTTCTCTTGAAGTCCTTAAATTTGGAGTCATAGAGAAAATCCAAATCCCCTTTCTGAAATATCTACTCTTTGATGTGATTTTCACGCCACACTTTCCTTTATAGTTGGATTAATTCTGTGTGAAGGAGGGTATGCACCCTAAATTCATCCAAACCATTTAGGTGAAGAAATCGCTCCTTTTGTGACTTTGTGATCTCCAAATCGAATTGAGTTTCCCTTCTAAGGATGTTATACCCAAATTCAATGGAAAGAAAAGCCTTGTTCCCATAAACAAGATCATATGGAGTAAACCCTGTAGTTATCTTCTAAGTAGTGTTGTAAGCCCAAGTGGCCTCCACCAATTTGTTTTTCAAATGTTTTCTGTTGCTGCTCACAATGTTTGTAAGGATACCCTCTAAGGCTCTATTTTTCACTTCGACATGCCAATTTTCTTGAGGATGATAACAAGTAGAATTCTTATGCTTGATATTTTGTTGCCTCATGAGGTTCTAAATGCGATGAGATGTTAATTGAGCCCCCTAATTGGTGAATACCTCCCTGGTATATCTAAAGCTATAGAAAACATTTTCTCTCAAAAATTCAGCCACCTTTTCTTTTGTTGCTTCCTTGATGACCCTTGCCTCAACCCACATGGTCAGGTAATCATTGCATACTATAATGCATCTCTTTTGCCTGGATGGTGTATCAATGGGTCCAATTAAATTCCATGCCCCACTCATGAAATGCATCCAGGGCCACCTAAGGTTTTAGAGCCATTTCATCCATCGGTGTAGGTCTCCCCATCCTTTGACATCAATCACATCTACTGGTGTATCTCCTGGTATATTTATGGAGAGTATGCCAATAGTATCCATCTTTCAAGGCTTTGAAGGATGTCCTCTTAGCAGCAAAGGTACCCCCAGAACACCCATCATGACATGATGAGAGGATTTCAAAGACATCCTCTTCCTTGACACATCTTCTGAGGATTTGATCCTGTCCAAATTTAGAGAGTTTTCGAACAATCCAAGTGAAAGGGGAACTATTTCTTACAATTATTCTATTTTCTTTGGATGAAAGGTTTGGAGGAAACCTTGCAGAAACCAGGTAGTTGGATATGTCAGAAAACCAAGGAGAGGGTGCTAATATAACAAATACGTGTTCATACGAAAGTTGATCATTAACCATCCCTTTCTAATCTTTAGGGAAAGTGAGTCTAAATAGGAAATCTACATCAACATTTTATTTTACTTGCTTATTAAAAAGGGTCAAATCAAACTGCTACAACGATAATAACCATCTAATAATTCTAGCATTTACATCAGATTTGTTTATTAAATATTTAATTGTTGCATGCTAAGTATGAATTTTTTTTTAATACCTAGTAATATAATGCCTGAAATTATTTAAGGAATGGACAACAACTAAAATCTCATTTTCGGTGACAATGTAATTTAGTTTTGTCGTAGACATTTTTGTTGACAAAATCAATGAAATAGGGTAATTTATCATCAAATTTTCCTAAGGCTTCCCCCACAACTTTATCTAATACATCAATATGGCTATGGAAGGGTAGAGCCCAGTTGGGACCTCGAAGTATAGGGGAAGTGGTCATTTTTTCCTTGATGATATCACAATCCTCGTGGAAAGGATTTGACCAACAAAATTCAAAATCCTTAGCCAACAATCCAAATAATGGGGAACCCACCTTGCTCAAGTCCTTGATGAAACTCCTATAGTAGCCAACCAAACCTAAGAAAATCTTGACATATCTCTGCTTATGAGGAACAATCACCCTTTTTATAATGATGCTTTTTTTTTGGTCTACCTGTATTCCAGCTTGAGATATGGAGTGGCCCAGGACAAGCCCTTCCTTTTTCAAGAATTCACATTTCTTAGTGCTTAGAGACAGATTCATTTCAATGAATTTCCTTTTAACACCTTACCCATATTGGAGAGAGCCTCCTGGAAATCATACCCATAGGGAGTGAAATTTTCCATGTAAATTTGCACAGAATGATGAAAGAGTTTGCCAAAAATGCTCAAAAATTCTCTCTAGAAAGTGGAAGGGACATTGCATAGGCCAAAGGGAAGGACTCTATAAGTGAAGGTTATCGAAGGACATGTGAAGGTGGTCTTGTATTGGTTTCTAGGGTTGATATAAATTTGATTATACCCACTTAATATAATATCCAGGAAGGAGAAGAAATTCTTTGCTGCAAGATGATCCAAGACTTGGTCAATGAACGGCCAAGGAAAATGGTCTTTCTTATTTTCTTTGTTCAGTTTTTGGTAGACAACACATATCCGCCAATTCCCATTCTTCTTTGGCACAAAGACAAGAGGAGGCACACATTCATTTTCTGATATGGGGTAGATGAACCCTCCATCCAAAAAATTATACAATTCATCCTTTACTATGTCCTTTAAGGCCAGCTTCATCCTCCTTTGTGGTTAGCACATAGTCTTGCATCTATATTTGATGTAAATATTGTGTGTGCAGAAATAGGGATGCACCGCTTTCATTTTAACGTAATCCCAAGCAAAAGAAGCTAAGCTCTCCCTCAACAACTCGAAATATTTCTCTTCTTCTTTGGTCAAGAGAGAAGGGTTTCTCTTTAAGTATATAGATGGTCCAAATTGTACAACCTTGGCAAGTTTAGAGGTTGATTTGATTGAGCACAACTCATTCCAAGGGTTTCTTTCATATTATTTCACCAGGTCGTCGAGTGGAATGGCCGTGGGGGGTTGGCTTTGAAGGATATGGTCAATGAGTTCATCTTGATTAGGTTGTACCACTCTAAGAACAATATCTAAGGTGTAAATAGGGCATGGTGTGGTATGGTACACTTCACCTTCTTCTTCATCCTCCAACCATAAAGGTGGATCATGGTTAATGGAAGGCTAGGCAAGAGGATATAATACCAGCTGTTTAGATGTAATATTTCCAATTAGCCATGAGCTAGTTGGAATATTCAATTTTGTTTTACTGCTTTGTTTAAAGAATAAGAGGGCAAAGAAGGTCCATAATTCTCCTTAATAATAAATAAATCAATGCCAAATGTAAAAGAGAAAAACCTTGGTAGCTTAATTAAAGCACCCTTGGTGTGAAAGGGGTTGGATCACTTTGACTGGGTCAAACTTGACCAAATCAACAGTGCTGTCATGGAGGAGTGGTAATCATTGAGGGACAACACCGTTTTAAATGGATATGATTTGTATGAATGTAGTGATATTTTTGGATGGGGCTTAGGGTTTGCAAGCTCATATTCTATTTAAGGAAGAGGATGGTAGCCATATTCATGATGTTTGGGTTTATTATATTTCTGAATATATGGTCTGTTTACACATATATCTTTCTCTTTCTGTTTAGCTCAGATAGAGTGTTGTTTAGCACAGGGTTCTCCTGATTAGGAATCCCACCTCTTTCCTTTAGAGGCCTGTTGGGAGATTTTGTACTAAATTTTCAACTATTAGGCTTAAGGCCAAGCTTCTTCTCTCAACTACAATGCAGATCCTGTTGAGAGTTTGATTGTTTTTTCATGTTGTAGGAAGTGGTGATTAGATCTCTAGATCCAAGAAATTTCATTTCTTATTTTCAGTGGAGGAGGCTTCCTTTCCATTGGGAGGAAAATATTGAAGGATATTGAGAATATTTTCAGATCTTGGCATAAGTCCAACCATATTTTCATCCCTACATCACAGTTCTAGATCTGCATTATTTCTGTAGGAGGAGTTGCAGGGTGGTTTAGCACACCATTTGAAGAGTTGATTTTATAGTGAAGGGGATCTACCTTTCACTTAGAGGATATATTGGAGGAGTCTATTATATTGATCAAATCAGATCAGCCACACTTTCTAGATCTATATTTTGTAGTATATCTGCAGTCTTAGATCTCATTTCTACAACTTGTACTTGGTGTTTTTCTGGAAGCCCTTAAGGGGTTCTTCAAAGGAGGTTGTACATTGCTCAGATCTAATATAGATCTATCTTTTGAGCACATATCAGCCCTAGATCTAATGCATAATAATTTTCTGTAGAAGAGCTAATAAAATAATGTTTTAAGGGTCTTCTAGCTTTTATATATAGTTGCAGCACCTCATCTTGAGGATTTTTCCCATTACAGGCTTGTACTTTCTTGTTGTGTATCTTATGGGCCATTTATTATGCATATTTTCCTGATGTTTAAATATATGAAAGGTATCCATATTGGCATCTTTCTTTTAAATTATGATTTACACATTTGTTCCAGCATTTTGTACTATATTCCTGCTTTTCCCATTTGGGAATATTACAGTAGTATGAGAGCATAATCTTGGCACAACCTGTGCATCTTGAAAATCCAATATGTCATTTGAAGAAGTTGAGCCTCTTACTAACAGAGAGAGGAGGTATGAAAAAGAAGACATCAAAATTTTTTTTATACAAATGATAAAGAAGACAAGGGTAAAACCCCTTTATCTGGAGGAGAAGATGAAGAGGAGGAGTTCCCTAAGATCCTTCTTAGAGCCATGCAAGACATTTCTATAGAGATCAAGGAGATGAGAATGGATAGATTCAAGGAATCCCCTAAAGGATGTCATCATGGTGAAGGCTCTGGCATGTCTCATCACTGGAATGATCAACTAGTACATCAACCACAAGTTTCCCAATGCTCTACTATGCCTACATTTTTGGTTGTGGGAAATGAAGGGTTTCAAGAGAAAGAATTCCTTGAAGAGTATTTTATGGAGTATGAGTCTCAAACACAAATATTTAAGGATCATTGACTTTTTAGGATTTTTGTCAAATCAAGGACAATAGAAGACCAAGGCATCACAATAGAAGTGGTGGATTCATTCAGAATCATGATCGACACCACACTATGGGAAGATGTTTCTTACCCAACTATGATGGGTCATCCAAGTGCACTGCCAAATCATGGGTACAGAAAATTGACGTCTAATTTCAATTGAACAAGGTTCTAGAAATGGAGGCCATTTATATTGCAGTGCTACACCCTAAGGGTGAAGCACATGAATGTTGGCTCCATGGCTTGTCTACATTGGGTCATGCCAATGTAACTGCATATTCAAATTTTACTGGAAGGCTGGTGGAAAGGATCGATAGAAGAGATCCCGAAGCACCATTCATGGGTCTTGCAAAGCTAAAACAATTAGGTAATCCAAAAACTTACATTTGTAAATTTTTAAGACTTTTTGTTATGGTTCTTGATTTATCTACAACAAGAAGGGTGTATATGATCATTGATGGTTTAGATGAACCTCTTCATGGGTTGGTTAAATCTACCAAGCTCACTACCATAAAAGATGTCATTGAAAGGGCTAGAGAACTTCAAGATGCCTTGCCAAAATAAAAGGAAACATTTTAGCATAATCCCTCTTTTCCATCAAAAGGCAAATAAGGGAAGGCTCCTCCTTCAAAGGAGAGCCAATAAAAAAAACCTCTTGATGATGATGTCTGGAAAGAATTGAGGAGGAGGAAGATTTGATTCACATTCCAAGAAGCTTGGGCTCTTGGACATAGATGTGCAGCATGAAAGACACATTACATAGAGATCTTCTCAGATGATGAGGAGGAAGAATAAGATGAACCAAGAAGAGGTCACAACGTTAACACTGCAGGAGATGAACCGGCACCATCAGGAGACATGAATGGAGAATTTTATCCTATTGGAGAGGTTATTTCATCATTAAGAGGATTACCTAAGTACTTGACCTTAAGATTTCAAGGTTCCATCTGGAACCAAAGAGTTTCTGTTTTGGTTGATAGTGGGGCTACCCACAATTTTATTGATGCCCAATTAGTGCAAAGGAGGGCAATACCCACTGATTCTTTTAAGGGATTTTGTTTTCTATTCCTAGGAGATAGAACTATGCAATGCATGCATTATGTTCCATAATTATCAATTACCATGGGAACATATACATTTATTGATCACTTCTTTGTGGTTGACATACCTAACACCAATGTGATATTGGGTGTTCAATGGCTGATTACTTTGGGGAAAGTCACCACTGATTGGGAGACTTTGCAGATGGAATGGGTGGATAGAAAGAGTGGAAAAAATAAAATGATCAAAGGCATGCACACATACCCCTCACATACAACTTCCACACATAAATCAGATATGGATTTACGCAGTGGAAGAAAGGACCTTACAGTCCCATCTATTATGCTTATGAGATTGTTGCATGGGACACTATTATTTAGTGGCAAACCACCTGGGAGGCCACCTGATTCAGATGTTGTGAGAGATGTCTCACAATATGATGCTCCAAGCATAGATTTAGGAGGGATGGGAGCAATAGAAGACCATGATACAACGCTAGGAGTCTTGTGTAGGCCCAAGGATGAGGGAGACATTCTCCCAACATCATAATCACCCACCCTCATTTCAAATTTTTCACTGTGGGAGGAGAAGCATGGAAGGAATGGCCTTCCAACATGTACCTTTGACACGGGAGATGTCAAGGAGAAGAACATCCATATGACAAACATTCTTTGTGATAGATCATCAACGTTGTCACTATGGGAGATTGATCCATATTGGAAATCCCAACTGTTGGTGGATTATTCCAAGGATATTTTCTCTTGCATGATACTTGATGACCAACTACATGAACAGGGCTATTTAGTCCAAGAAGGAGTCATCTATTATCATGGTAGGATATTCTTATCTAGAGCCTCCAAGCTCAAGGAGAAGTTGCTACAAAGAGATTATGCAGAGTTTTTTTCCAGCCATACTTATTCCATGAAGGAATACAACATTATCATGGGAAGCTACACTTGGAAGGGCTTTGAAGAATAACTACATCAGAATTTTCAAAGATGCATGAACCATGTGAAGTTGGAAGAGAGACATGACTATGAAAGAGTTAATTCAGCCACCTCTATCCCCTTTTGGAATGAGAGGAGATATATCTATGCACCACTCCATTTGTTTGAGGAGAAATTCTGGTGAAGAATATGCTTATGTACCTAATTTTTTATTTGATGAAAATATGCATTCTCTTACCATGTACATGTAGGACATAGATCTAAGGCAGAGCATTATCCCATATAAACTTCATCGACAACTTTGGGCCACAAAAATTTCTAAACATGGCCACTCCCTTGAAGGACAAAGGGAGATATTGTATCATGTGGGTGCATTCCAAAATCACGAAACATATATCACACTTTTAGCCATGGTGAGATGACTTGGGCAGAGATAAAATCGTGGGGAAACCACTTACCATATCACTACCTAACGTAGTCAGGAGATTTACTGCACTGGTTCCACATGTGCGACTATGACCCACCTCCATATGCACAAATTTCTATTTGTATATACTTAATTTTGATCCCATACATTGATGATGTACTTATGCTTTTTATGGGAATTTTTGGAGAGAGGATGGGAGGTATGTATGTGACCTATTGGAGGGAGATTCTCCATGTTCACTATGCTACATGTTTCAAGGAGAATATTGGGCAAACCATGTTTGTTTCATTTTAACTATTGTCTCCTTATGGGATGGATTATTTGCATCTCATGAGAACTTTGGAGGAGAAATTCATGGAGGGATGGATTGGTGAACAATTAGCTTATGGGGGAAGCTTATTGCATGTTGGTGTCACCAATGGAAGATGAGAAGAGTTTCAACACTCGCCTTATCTGTTTCTTGAGGACAAACAACATTTGGGAAGGGAGCACTGTAATATTCCCAATTAGCAATGAGCTAGTCGGAATATTCAATTTTGTTTTACTGCTTTGTTTAAAGAATAAGAGGGAAAAGGAGGTCCATAATTCTCCTTAATAATGAATAAATCAATGAAAAATGTAAAAGAGACAAATCTTGGCAGCTTAATTACAGCACCCTTTGTGTGAAATGGGTTGGATCACTTTGACTGGGTCAACCTTGACCAAATCAACGACGCTTTCATGGAGGAGTGGTAGTCAATGAGGGACATCGCAGTTTTAGATGGAGATGCTTTCTGTGAATGTAGTGATATTTTTCGATGGGGCTTAGGGTTTGCAAACTTGTTTCTATTTAAGGAAGAGGATGGCAGCCATGTTCATGATGTTTGGGTTTATTATATTTATGAATATATGGTCTTTTTAGACATATATCTTTCTCTTTTTGTTTAGCTTAGATAGAGTGTTGTTTAGCACAGGGTGTTCCTGATCGGGAATCCCACGTCCTTCCTTGAGAGGCCTCTTGGGAGAGTTTGTATTACATTGTCTGCTATCAGGCTTAAGTCCAAGCTTCTTCTTTCAACTACAGTGCAGATCCTGTTGAGGGTTTGGTTGTTTTTACAGGTTGCAGCAAGTGGTGATTAGATATCTAGATATAGGCCATTTTATTGCTTATTTTTAGTGGAGGAGGCTTCCTTTCCATTGGGAGGAAAATATTGAAGGCTATTGAGCATATTTTCATATCTTGGCATCAAGACAACCATATATTCATCCCTATAGTGTATTTTACTTCTAGATCTGCGTTATTTCTGTAGGAGGAGTTGCAGGGTGGTTTAGCACACCATTTGGAGAGATGATTTTATAGTGAAGGGGATATGCCTTTCACTTAGAGGATCTATTAGAGGAGGCTACTTTATTGATCAAATACGATCAGCCACACTTCCTAGATCTATATTTTTCTTTAGATCTGCATTCTTATTTCTCATAACTACAACTTGTACTTGGTGTTTTGCTTAAAACCCTTAAGGAGTTCTTCAAAGGAGGTTGTATAGTGCTCAGATCTGATATAGATCTATATTTTGAGGAACATATCAGCCCTAGATATTATTTATAATAATTTATTGTAGCAGATATAATAAAATAACGTTGTAATTATCTTCTAGCTTTTATATATAGTTGCAGCACCTCATCTTGAGGATTTTGTCCATTTGCGGTTTGTACTTTCTTGTTCTGTATCTTATGGGCCATTTATTATGCATATTTTGCTACTGTTTCAATATATGAAAGGTCTCCATATTGGCCTCTTGCTTTTAAATTATGATTTACACATTTTTTTCAACATTTTGCACTATATTCCTACTTTTCCCATTTGGGATTATTACATTGGAAAAGGGCCCATTTTTAATAGTAATGTTTCCAACCCTAAAAATTATATAAGCATCGACAATGGCCAACCAAGGTCTTCCTAAAGTGATAGGATAACCATTAAACCTGGTTTTTGGCTGAAGTAGCAAGAATTCTATGTGATATACCCAGGAATCAATTGAGACTATAACATCCTCAAAACCTCCTTCCAGAGTTGTTGTGGATCTATCTACAATTTGTAGAACTATGGTGTGTTTCTCAAATCTCCCTAGAGGTTGACCTTCAACATAGCTTCCTTGGTCATCATATTGATGGGAACCCCAACATAAATCAAGGTATGGGGGACAAAGATACCATCATCGTGTAAAACTACTACTGGACTGCACAGGTCTAGGTATTTTGGAAATATCAGTCTTCCCAACATCAGATCGAATAGCTGACCTAAAACATTGATGGTGGGGGTGTCTCTTTTATTTCTCCCAAAAATTTTGAATAATTTCTCTTTGATAAGATTATTGTAGATTAGAAAATCCTCAATGGTTTGGAGAATGGGTATCTTCACACACAGATTCTTCAGTTCTTTGATAAGTTCAGTATCTTCTTGAGTGTGCTGGATAGTTTGGATCAATTGCTCAGGAAAAGAAGTTTGATTGGTCTGAGGGGTTCTTTATTCCTTTTTGTCTTCAACCTCTATAGGTGGATATAGAGGATGATTGTCCAGGAGAACTTGCATACCAAAGGTTAATTTCATGTATCTCCTTAACATAGGCTAGTTAGGATGTCTCTCCACTATATATATGTTGTGCCTACTTGTTTTTTGAGTTTGGATTTGGCTGGGTAGGCATGATAGGAAAATGAGGTGGAGGAGGATGAGTGATTTTAGGCTAAGGTTGTGGTGGAGGTAATAAAGTAGGAGGTTGTTTGATTTTGGGCCTCGAATATTGTGATGGGTTGCTCCATTGAGGTGGTTGAGGAACATACGACTGAAAAATTTGATTTATAGGATGAGGATGATATGGAGGGGCATAAGGCCAAGAGGTAGTTGTAGGCCATGATGGATGAGTGTAAGAAAATCAAGGATGCATAGGTGCATTCTAGTTTGCATGATAATAATAATAAGGTGCACCTTGCATACCCTTATGGTATGGCTAAGGTTCTTGAGGCCTCCTTTGATTTATGAAGCAGAGTTGCTCAGGTCCTCCTTCCACATGTTAATAGAAAACTTTGAGGCCACGTAAGGATGGAAATTTTTCTATTGCATGGTTTTTTTTAAAGACTGAGAAAACCTCTATGAAATTCAATGCACATTCATTTTGAGGGCGTTTTCAAGTGCATCTAGGGAGAAATACAAGTAAGGCCCTCTCTTATTCCTCTTGTTTCCTCTTGATATTAATTTTTTCAATTTTAAAAGTAAATTTGTGCAACATATCACTTATAAATTCCTCCAACATGTTTCCAATCTCATTCTTAATGACAGTGGAAGAGGAAGGGGTACTGATCATGCTTCGACTAGCTCTACTGTTTTTCTTGGGTGCCCTAGACTGGTTTCTAAATATAGCCTTGTTGTACTCATAATGTAGTTGATATATATCTCCTCTAGAATGAATATTAAGGTTTTATATCACCTCTTCACTCATCCCTCGGAGAAGCAATAACTTGAGTGATCAAGGATCAAGGGTGCAGTCAACTCTCTTGTAATTTAGTTGGAATATTTGTTCATAAACATCCAAAGATTCATCAGGCCCTAGGGTCATCTTAAATATTTCCTCCTTGGTTTATTTAGATCTGAAATAGTATTTATATTTTCTATTTAAGGATTCTTAAATCTGAGCCCAGGTAGTGATATTTTTCCTAGGAAAACCCATGAACTAGCAAAAGGTTGTATCCATTATGGTAGATGGAAACAAATTCATATTTTATTCATCTAAGTTATAGTCATAAGTCATACATAAAATAAAAAACTCAAACATGAAAGTGTGAGAATCCTTAGAAGTTAGGCTATGGAAGTGTGGAAGGGATGAAGGGCTAATGTTCTTCATTCTAATCTCTCCATTGGTTTCTCTAATGGGAAGAATCCTCGGGTATAATTTTCATCCATAGATTGAATAGGTGAAGCAGGCTCCTCTAGTGAAGCAAGTTCGTCTTCTTCCCTAATAGGTTCTTCAAAGTTTCCAATTTTCTTACCTAGAGGGTGTTCTACCTCATAGTCACATATGAAGAGTGAAGGGTGATTGTGTGGGGATGTGGGGGTTTTCGGTAAAAATTTTCCTTTGTTGTCTATACTCCTACAAGGCATGAAAGCCAACTAGTTGTATTTTATTTTATCAATATTTTGGAACTAAATATAAAACAGAAAGCATAAAATAATTCTGAAGTATAAGAAAACCTCTACTTAGACACCTCCATGGCAAAGACACAAAAAATTGGTGAGCCTTAGTATTGCACCAAGAGAGTTGCAACTCCTAGAGGCTACTCAACTTTACTTTATCAACCTAGGGTTCATACAAACTTGGAGGTGATATTGTTATATGCGCATAAGATGATCTCTACTCATGCCATCCTCATATTAGTTCTACTATGAGGTGGCAATAAGTAGGGATACTCTGAAAGTGGAAGTATGTCACACTTCTAACTGCAACGTAAAACTGAAATAAGATCATAACCACTAATCTATTGGAAAGAAAATAAAATACACTATATTGCACTGACTTATCTATTTAATGACTACTTTGGAATAGGAAAGACCAACACTTATTCTAATTACAAGAAAGGAACTTATACTAGACTGCATTCACCTTCTAGACTACCTAATTGACTTGCAAAAAGGGAATTAATCTATATTTTCTCACACACTAAATCAATAACTAATTGAAATCTATCTATTACATGCTATATATTGTGCTAATGATTTATTATACGATGGACTAATCAAATTCAAATTACTATGTTTTGAAACAAGAGAAGAGGGAGTTTGGGTGTCCTAAGGGTGTACCTGAACCAAGGATTCAGAGTCGGGGGTCCACTAATGTCTTGGCAAAGATCAGGTGATATTGTTACACAAATTTTTGGTCATCTAACCTGTTACTATTAGATGGACCAAGGTACACCATGTAAGACCAATTTTACCCTAAGTAAAATTTCTTTCACGATGAAAAATAACTTAGTAATCCATATTTATTAAGTTGTTTATGGTCTAAACAGGAAACCCCATGAGGAAATATTGAATAAATCCACATTTTTTTCATTTTCCTCAAGGAATAATTAGTTAAAAAATAGTTTAATTAATATTTCTGGTCATATTTAACCCAAAACAGGAAAATTAATTAGATAAATAATTATATATCTGATTATTTTGTAGTAATAATTATTTAAACCTTATTTAAATAATATTGCTTGTTAAATTTGACTAAATCATTTATAAATAATTCAATAAATAATTATTTATTTAATTATTACTCAACCACATCCTTAAAATAATAAATAAATCATTTATTTATTTATTATTTACAAATAAAGGGATTTTACCAAATTCAATTTCTTTTTCCCTCCAAAAAATATAATAAAATATTCCATAAAAGTTGGATCTAGATTTGGTTAATAATATTTTAATTATGAACCAATATCTAGACTAACTCAATATTTTGTTATAAATAGAAGGGTTTTTCCATTCACTCAATACATTTTTTTTCCTAAAGATCACTCTGGATATATACTCTTGGTCTGATTTTGATCGTGTAATATCCCAAAATAGGGAAAATGTAGAAGGTTGGGAATATCTTATAATATCCCAAGATTGGAGATAAAAAAATATGTAAACATAATAATGGAGTAGCAGGGACACATCAACTCATAAAATTTAAGAAGAACACATAGCCATCTTATTAATGTTCTAGCAACAAAATGTATAAAAATCCTTGAGGAAAACAATCCCTCAAGTTGGGCAATGCAACCCTCAATAGAACATATACATGACAAATGAAGTTCACTTCTACATGAAGAGAGCCCAAGGCTATGACTGCACAGTATATAAGGGATAAATACTGCAAAATGATGTCAATACATAGATATATCAATATACATCTCATACAATATGGGCAGCAAAGATATACACTACCAAAGGAAATTTCTAGACAATCCTAGAAGGATTGGCTGAAATATGCAAAAATACAAAATGTCGGAGTTGCAGGGGCAAGACTGAATAGTAGCTACAACTCATGAGCTAGATGGAGATGGCTGAATATGATGTCCAATCTGAAGTAGACCTCCTCCAATGGATTTTTAAATTGAAAGGCTGATCCTAACACTGAAGGTCTCACCCTCCAAACTAGTAATGCAAACCCCCACTGCAAATACTCTTAGAAATAACACAGTAAAGGAGAGGGACTGTCCTGTAGGTGATGGGAAATGCTTGGCCTGATGCCAAAGATATGAAATCATCTCTTGAATCTCCCTCAGTAAACTCCTAGAGGAATAGAAGCTCCCTCCTCTGAAAGATAAACTCTAGAAGTGGTGTTGTGGAACGCTCCACTACAACACCCCGCAACACAACATTGCCTGCCACAGGAATAATGTTGTAGCTGAAGGAGGTGGTTTGGCCTTGAGCTTGAATGTCGAGAAATGAAGTACAATCCATCAAGAGGCTTCTCAGGAAGGGAGAAGGATTCCTAAATAGGAATTCCTTGTGCTAAGCACCACAAAAATCTCAGTTAAACAACTGTAGAAAGCAAATAGTCATGCAGACCAAAAATCAATACTCAATAACCTCCCCTCCTATGTCTGCCTTGTCCTCCCTTTATACAAATGAAAGCCTTCTTGTCTTGGCCCCCACACATTATGGTTTCCTCCACCAAATGATATTCCCTCCATTGATATTGCGTTGTCTTCTCAAGTGATCCACTCCCTCTATGGCAACGTTGTTGACTTGGTCAAACTTGACCTTGTCCTCATGCATTTTCTCCTTCTTCACACTGGAAGGTGCAAAATCTAGTTATTCTGATTATCCCTTTCACATTATGAGGAATGTTATTCCTACCCATGGGTCTCCTTACCCATTTATTCACCTCCTAGATGATATAAGAAAAATCAATGTTCCAATTAGCTTCATGCTATTTTTGGGAACATTATAGATCCTCCATCATTGTCATATTTTTCTACCATTTTATTTGTGAGCTCCCCTTCAGTTCCATTTTTTGTCTGGCTTTTCTACACCATAAAGAGAGAGATATCTTAGATCTGAAGTGATGATGACTTACAATAACCCATCCCATTGAGGGGGATTGGTAACATCTTTCTATGTTCCCTTCCTAGGTGTCAAAAAATATAAAAATTCTTTAAAAAACATTCTTGTCTTATCTATTGGATGCATGGAGCAACTCTTGCCTTTTTTTACTACTTAATGTCTTTTACTACATAGATCTAGATTTTGTAGCATTTATATTTGTCATCTAATTGTAGATATATAGAAATTGGTAGCCATCTTTGATGTTAGGGCTGTTTTTTATGCACAGCTAAAGTGAGCCTTTTTTGTACACATGTGATTAAGATTCATACTAACAACTGGTAACTCCACAAGGTTTTACGATTACGACCTCTGTCATTTTTCAGATCCTTGCATGACCAACAAGTTCAAACCATAGGATTTCTCTTTATATTATTTTTTTTCTTTTCTTGATGTTGTTTTTAAACTATAAAACCCTAAAACATTAAAAAATCTAACTTCCATGTATTTTCGAACCTATTGTGCTAGTGACAGGCACCAGCCGCAGCTGAGACAACAAAATTTTCTGAAACCTACTCCCAAGAGTGATGGAAGTGTAGGTCACACTTTTTAGGCAAAAACCTATGACCTAAACCTCCAGGATATAGAAACCAGGCCAAAACATACGACCTCTATAGAAAACAGTTCTGAAACTGTGACCTAAACTTTTTACGATAGTTTTTCAGAGATTTTTCTGGGTTTGTCTTGGCCTCTATTGAGGGTTGTTTGACATCCATATCCACTCGTTTGGGACCTGTACTTGCTCTGTTTTACTCATCAAAGTGGGAACCTAGCCCCCTAGGGCTTTAGTACCCTCCACCTTTGACGCAACAAAACTGAAAGTCAGCCCCAATGGAGGGATGGTCAACTGGTGTGTGTCTTTGTCAGCATTCCCCTTTGAAACCTCGTTCTTTACTCCACGTAGTCTAATTTCTCTTTTTATGAATTTTATTTATCAATTTCAAAGAAATTGATAAATAACTATATTCCGCAACTTTTACAAATATTAAACATAATCCTGTACTTTAATATCCCAATTTCATAGCTCGGATTTATATATCTCCATCGGGCCCACAAATACAATCGCGGGGTTCAATTAAATGCATTCACCATACCTTATACCCAACGTTTATACCTTTCGAACTTTATATTAATAGTCAACACTTTATAAACAAATGACTTTGTAATAACCTGTGGCTCCTGCCCACCTATAAATCAGTAGACCAATCAAACGCCTGCATCATACCTCGTTATCGTTCGCGCATCTATAGCCAGCGACCACCGTCTGATTGCCCCTTCCTAGATTGACGACTCTTGGAAATATCGCTTGGCTTCCAATGTCGAAGTTTAACACACGATGGTGCACTTCGAATGGCGGTTTTCGTAGGTCCCCCCCTTTGCCATGGGTCGACAGTTCTATGGAATCGCTCCTCGACCCAGAAATACTTCCTTCACACCAAAAGCGGTGCGATATGGGAAATCTGGTCTCATGAATCCGCTCGTGGGTTTGAACAGTGATTAACCCAAGTTACAATGGGGTTGTGTTATCCTTCGTCTGCCTTAACTCAGGGTTGCGGCTCGGTCAGAATTCCAATCAACCATAAACAAATGTATTTCTCTTTATAAAGCGGGAGTGCTATTATCATAAAACAGGGTTAAATGACCACGGTTTTCACAGGCTTCTCTACTCGAGTAACTTGAGGGAAACAATAGACAGATACATGCAGAGTCTAACAGTTTGATCCAGTAGATACATATGCTCAAAGTTCAATCACCTCACAATTAAACAATCTCTTTACAATCATGGATTCGAAACGACTCTATGGCAAACGCGTACAAAACTATTTAATTGGAAGCAATTGTGAACATAGATTTTATTGCAGAAATCTCTCTTCGTCCTCCTCTCCTTAATACATCTGAGAGATTACATTTATATACATCAACATATGTCCTTTCGGCTCCTCTGTGAGGACCGTTATGGAAATTCAAGAGCCTAATTGCAATTATTCGAAAACTAAAATATGACAGATGGACTGGACCTAACCATTCGACTTCTACAACTCTAACTGATCTAAATGAAACAGTCAACTGAGGTATTGACACCTAGCTGTTACAATTTAAGGATTTCGAATCCTCCTAGCCACAACATGTGGAAAAAAATTCCTACATTGCTGGCTAGTGTCTAATGCCCCTACATCAGATTCCCGAGGGAAATTTTCTTCATGGGCTCCTATCCATGAGCTCTTCCACTGATCTGCCTGTCTTCTGCAACATTCCTTCAGTCATCCAAGTGGCATCTTCGTCTGGTTTGTCCTTCCATTTGATCAAGTACTGAAAGTACTCTTGTCCTCTAGTCTTCCTGAACACCCTTTTTTCCAATATCTTCTCTGGTTGCAATGTTTGCGCTAGAGGTAGCTACTCTTTCCACTTAATTTATTCCTTATCTGCTGATCCTTTCTCTGCACCATCATCTTCGTACTTGTGAAATATTAAAAATGGGAGATATTCCAACATTAGGTGGCAATTCAATCTCATAAGCATTTGTAGAAAATTTTCTAAGTATCTTGCATGGCCCAATATTTTTGAACTTCAACTTGTTATACTGCTTCTTTGGGAATCTCTCTTTTCTCAAATGTGCCAAAACCAGATCTCCTACTTCAAAATGAACTTCTCTTCTGCTCAAGTCTACTCTACTTTTGTATCTAATGCTTCTACCTTGTAGTTGTTGTTTCACTTGTTCATTTATGGTCTAGATCTCTAAAGCAAATTCCTCACCGTCTGCACTCCTCAGCTCTGCCTTTCCCAGGTGTCTCAATTCTGATATTCCTCTGGGGTGCATTCCATAAATAATATGAAATGGACTCTGCCCTGTGCTTCTTTTTGGTGAATCATTATATGCATATTCTCCCTGGGGAAACATATGATCGCACTGCTTGGGATGCTCTCCTGCAAGACTTCTTAACAAATTTCTCAGACTCCTATTCACTACCTCGTTTTGTCCATCAGTCTGGGGATGATAAGCTGAGCTGAAACTCAGTTTGGTACCAATTTTCTTCCACAATGTCCTCCAAAAGTGACCCACAAATCCAGTGTCTCTGTCTGAAACAATACTCTTTGGCAACCCATGCAATCTAACAACTTCTTTGAAAAACAAGTTAGCAACATGGGTGGCATCACTAGTTTTATAGAAAGGAATAAAATGTGCCATTTTGGAGAATTTTTCCACCATGACAAAGACTGCATCATTCCCTCTCTAAGTCTTGGGCAATCCTAGAACAAAATTCATACTCACCATGTCCCAAGGCATATTTGGAATAGGCAAGGGAGTGTACAATCTTGCATTCTGGCTCCTTCCTTTAGCATATTGACATATCTTGCAATTCTTTACAAACTTGTCCACTTCTGCTCTCATCTTAGGCCAGTAATAAAATTGACTCAAATTCTCATAGGTTTTATCAGTACCAAAGTGTCCAGCAAGTCCACCACTATGCTTCTCTTTGATCAAATTTTCTCTCATGGAACATCTTGGCACACACAATTGGCTTCTTCTGAATAACAAGTCCTCCTGCAGGAAATAATCCAGCCACTGGCTTCTATCTGTTAAAACAGGGTTACTACATGCCTCAAATGCTTCCTTAAAATCTGGATCTGTTTTATACAATTCTTTGAGAAAATAAAATCCTACAACTTCAAAATTAGTTTCTTGAACAAGCATGTGCCTCCTACTCAAAGCATCAGCTACTTTATTGGCTTGACCACTTATATGTTTCAAAACAAAACTAAAAATTTGGAGATACTCAACCCATTTAGCATGCTTATGTTTCAACTTGGGCTACTGTACAATATACTGCAAAGCATGATTGTCAGAATATAATACAAATTCCCTCGACATCAAATAATGTCTCCATTTCTTCAGTGCTTGAACAATTGCATAGAATTCCTTCTCATAAGAGGAATACTTTCTTCTGTTGTCATTTATCTTTTCACTGAAATATGCCACAGGCCTATCATCCTGACTCAACATAGCTCCAATGGCCTCTCCACTGGCATCACATTTTACTTGAAATGGTTTAGTAAAATTAGGTAGAATCAAAATAGGCTTCTCCATTATCTTTTTCTTCAAAACTTTAAAATTTATTTCTGCTTCAGCAGTCCACTTAAATGGTTGTTTGCTCTTATTTATTGTCTCAATTATGGGTGCATTAATCTTACTGAAGTTTCTTATAAACTTTCTGTAAAAACTAGCAAGTCCATGGAAACTTCTTACCTCAAAAACATTCCTGGGTGAAGGCCACTCCACAATTGCCTTAACCTTTTCTGGGTCCATCTTTAATCCTTCTGCAGAAACAAAAAAACCAAAATAAACCAACTCCTCCTTCATGAATGAGAATTTCTTCAAATTTATCAGCAGTTTCTCTTGGTGGAGCTTCTTCAAGACACGATTAAGATGCCTTAAATGTTCTTCTTTAGTTCTGCTGAAAACTAATATATCATCCAGATATACTATCACAAATTTAGCAATGAACTCTTTCAATACTTCATTCATAAGTCTCTTAAAATTGCTAGGTTCATTTGACAACCTGAAAGGCATTACCATCCATTCATATAATCCTTCATTTGTTTTAAAGGCAGTTTTCCACTCATCACCCTCTCTTATTCTAATATGATGGTATCCACTTTTTAAATCTATCTTTGA
Organism: Pinus albicaulis; assembly: GCA_034641835.2. Classification (NCBI taxonomy): domain Eukaryota; kingdom Viridiplantae; phylum Streptophyta; class Pinopsida; order Pinales; family Pinaceae; genus Pinus; species Pinus albicaulis. The sequence continues at coordinate 26,079 of JAXQQM020060651.1, forward strand.
GAAATATTTAGCACCACTCAAACAGTCCATTAAGTCCTCAACTCTGGGCAAAGGGAATCTGTACCTGATTGTGATCTTATTGATTGCTCTGGAATCAGTACACATCCTCCAGCCTCCATCTTTCTTTGGGCTCAATACTGCTGGTACTGCACATGGACTCAGACTTTCTCTAATCAGCCCCTTGTCCACCAACTCCTGTACTTGTCTCCTGATTTCCTCATTTTCCTTAGGAGTCATTCTGTAGGCTGCCTTATTTGGCAGATTTGAACCAGGGATAAAATCTATCTGATGGTTGATCCTTCTCACAGGTGGCATCTCATCAGGTAAATCATCCACAACAATGTCACAGTAATCATCTAACATCTCTTGGATTTCTACTGGTAAATCAGAAATCTTTGTAGAAGTAAGAACTACTTTAGGTTTGCAAACTAAAGCAAAAATTACCTCTTCTTCTTCTATCTGCTACAGATATTCCTTCCCGCTCAGCAACAAGGTCTTTGGATCAATCACTCTGCTGGATGGCTCTCCTTCTTCCATGGGTATCAATGTATGATGTACCCCATCCTTGAAGAACTTGTAAGTGTTCTTCTTGCCATCATGCACTGTTTCTCTGTGAAACTGCCAAGATCTGCCCAGCAGTATATGACACACATCCATGGGCATTACATCACACAGGAACTTATCTTTGTATTTTCCCATTTGCAGCTCTATCTCACACTGCTCTTTCACAACCAGCTGGTGCCCCTTGTGTAGCGAGGACAACCTGTAGGGAGTTGGATGCTCCATTGTTTTCAACTTCAAATTTTCTATTACCTTAGTGGAAACCAGATTTTTTGTGCTGCCACTATCAATGACTAGCTGGTAGCACTTCCCTTGGACTTTGCATATGCTCCTAAACAAAGTCTTCCTTTGTGCAGACTCAGTGACCTCTTTGGCTTGCTTCAACAGGACCTTATTTACCACCAAGGATTCTCCCCTCTCTGGAAGAATTTCTTCTTCAATTTCTGCCTCTTCTCCAGTCTGGGCAACAACAGCATTCCTTGGATCAACACCCACATTCTCTGGACACTCATAATGCTTATGCCCCACTTGTTGACATCTATAACACCTCAAATCTCTACCTCTGCCTCTGTCTCTGCCTCCTCTTCCTTTTCCTCTGTAAGAACCCCCTCTGCCCCTTGCATCATCCTCTGTAGATGCATTCTGAGGTGAGCTACTGTTAGCTCCATCCCTGGGTGTAGCAGGCTTTCCTCTACCACCCTTACTTCCCTTTCCATGGAAAGTACCTCTCTTCTTGGCAGATTGTTTCCTCAGAAGTTTCTCCTCTGCTTTCAAGGCCATCTGGTAAGCCACTTCCACTGTCTTAGAAGATAGAAGGCCAATCTCATCTTGGATCTCCAGCTTGAGACCATTCACATATCTGGTAGTCTTCTCCGGTGTGTCCTGAAATTGCCCAGCTCTTATGCTCACTCTGTAGAATTCCTTTGTGTATTATTTTACTGTCATCAACCTCTGTCTCAAGTTCTGCATTTGCTTATACAATGTCAACTGGTAATCACTAGGCAAGAATTTACCTTTTAATTTAGCCATCATTCTGGTCTAGCTCTTGATAGGCTGCTTGCCAACTCTCCTCCTTTCTGCCTGCACTCCATCCCACCAAAGTGTAGCATGTCCCTTCAGCTTGGTCACCACAAACTTGACCCTTTTATCTTCGCTTATTTCTTCATAATCAAAGCATTTATTCATTTCATTTATCCAATCCACCAATTCCTCTAGATTCAGTCCCCCTGGATAACTCGACACTTCAATTCTGGGCTTAATTGCAGACCCCAAAACAGTTCTAAGGAGCCTCATGTCAGGAGGAACTTCAACATTTTCTTCAGCTTCTTTTGTTTCAGGTTCACTGATGTCTTCCGGATCTCTGGGATGTCTTCGCTCCATGGCATCCATTCTGGCTTCAACCCTCTGCAACATCCCCAACACCTCAGCGTTGGCAACATGTCTCCTTCTGCCAGCTCCTCTACCAACTTGGATTGCCATGTCATCTCTCAGCAAAAACAACTCAAACAACAGCTCTGATACCACAAATGATGCAACAAAATTGAAATTCAGCCCCAATGGAGGGATGGTCAACTGGTGTGTGTCTCTGTCATCATTCCCCTTTGAAACCTCGTTCTTTACTCCACATAGTCTACTTTCTCTTTTTATGAAGTTTATTTATCAATTTCAAAGAAATTGATAAATAACTATATTCCCCAACTTTTAGAAATATTAAACATAATCCTGTACTTTAATATCCCAATTTCATAGCTCGAATTTATATATCTCCGCTGGGCCCACAAATACAATCGTGGGGTTCAATTAAACGCATTCACCATACCTTATACCCAACGTTTATACCTTTCTAACTTTATATTAATAGTCAACACTTTATAAACAAATGACTTTGTAATAACCTGTGGCTCCAGCCCACCTATAACTCAATAGACCAATCAAACGCCTGCATCGTACCTATTTATTGTCCGCACATCTATAGCCAGTGACCACTGTCTGATGGCCCCTTCCTAGATCGATGACTCTTGGAAATATCGCTCGGCTTCCAACGTCGAATTTTAACGTACGATGGCGCGCTTCTAATGACAGTTTTTGTAGGTCCCCACCTTTGCCACGTGTCGACAGTTCTATGGAATCGCTCCTTGACCCAGAAATACTGCCTTCACACCAAAAGCGGTGCGATATGGGAAATCTGGTCTCATGAATCTGCTCGTGGGTTTGAACAGTGATTAACCCAAGTTACGATGGGGTTGTGTTATCCTTCGTCTGCCTTAACTCAGGGTTGCGGCTCGGTCAAATTTCCAATCAACCACAAACAAACGTATTTCTCTTTATAAAGTGGGAGTGCTATTATCATAAAACAGGGTTAAATGACCACGGTTTTCGCAGGCTTCTCTACTCATGTAACTTGAGGGAAAAAATAGACAGAGACATGTAGAGTCTAACAGTTCGATCCATTAGATACATATGCTTAGAGTTCAATCACCTCACAATTAAACAATCTCTTTACAATCATGGATTCTAAACGACTCTATGGCAAACATGTACAAAACTATTTAATTGGAAGAAATTGTGAACACAGATTTTATTGCAGAAATCTCTCTTCGTCCTCCTCTCCTTAATACATCCGAGGGATTACATTTATATACATCAACATATGTCCTTTCGGTTCCTCCGCGAGGACCGTTATCGAAATTAAAGAGCCTAATTGCAATTATTCGAAAAATAAAATATGATAGATGGATTGGACCTAACCATTCGACTTCTACAACTCTAACTGATATAAATGAAACAATTAGCTGAGGTATTGACACCTAGCTGTTACAATTTAAGGATTTCGAACTCTCCTAGCCACAACATGTGGAAAATACTTCCTACATTGCTGGCTAGTGTCTAATGCCCCTGCATCAACCTTTCTATGAGGAGTTTTAGCTGCTGCAAGTCATCTGAAATTTCAGTGTGTTCAGCCATTTTTCAGATCTAATCCATTACCTTCAGATCCACTTTAGATCAGTTATTCATCCATCCAAAACACATCCTTTTAGTTTTGTTTGGGTCTTCCTCTAGGAATACTGCTAGTGGGACCACAACAAGAACTATCCTGGCTGCTCCCTTTCTCCCCTATCTGGCAGGCCTTAGTCTTCCCGATTTCAACCAGTTGATCAATGACCCTATGTGCCATGACACTGGTTGGCCTGCTATGCCACCCAGGCTCCATTCTGACATCCCAAAGTTTGAAGGTTTTTCTAGAGAGGATCCTACAAACCATGTTTGATATTTCCACATGTGGTGTTCGTCTAACTCCATTATCGATGACTCCATCCATCTTCAGTTGTTCCAACGTACGCTTACCGGCGAAGCTTCTAAGTGGTATGTAGATCAGGCCTCGTCCTCTCATACGACATTTGCGAATCTTGCCCAGGATTTTCTTTCTTATTTCCAGCTTCCCCTTCATTATGACACTGGTACAAAACTTTTGACTTCTTTCCATCAATCGTCTATGACCCACCTATCCGATCATGTCTAGGAATGGCAGAGAAGAAAGAGCCTATGTCAAGCCCCTACCTTCGAAGACCGTGTCTACATGAACTCATTCCTTAGGTCCCTTTTCCCTACTATAGGAAAAGATGTCGCATCGCATTTTCCTCAAACTGAAGAAGCTGGTCTCCATATTGCATTAAAATATGACTTGATCTACACTCACTCTAGTTATGTATATACTATCCTACCTGATCTCCCTAGACCCGGTGGTTCCAACGCACCGGGGGCATCCCATTCTGCCTACGGTATCATTGAAGATCTTTCTCATCCATACGCTCAACCTCCCATGGGCTATAGATTTCCTCAGGGAGGGGCCAACACCTCCAGCACTTTTCCCCCTCTGGGTAGCATGTATCCAGGATATGACATGCCTCCTTTTTCCCAAACTGTTTACCACAATGTTACCCAAACTCCTTATTATCTGTATCCGTAGCCTGGTGCTCCAGCTCCTCAAGCATTAGAACCCCTGCCTCCCTTGCCTTTTCAACCCCCGCAATAACAGCCACTGCCCCCCCAAGGGCAGGTCTATGCATAGCAGGGCACGAATAATCCTCGTACTTCCAAAAATAAGGGGAAAGGAACCCAAAGTAAATCTATCCTAGGTAATCGAGGACCTAATACCCAAGGTAATGCACCTAACACTGCTAACCAGAAACAGGGCACTCATCCCAAGCAAGACAATCATATTCACACGAATAAGCCTTGTTCATGTTGTGGTGCCTATGGTCATTACACCCAAAATTGTCCTCTTTCACCACAGATGCATCAGGTGTGGGAGACTTAAGTAGCATTGCATGGACATCAAGCCTCCCGTTCCGTTCCTCCCAATGTTGTGCCTAGTCAGCCAGCTGTGTTTACTAATCCTTTCCCTTAGCAAGGATTTGTGGCTACCCAACCACCTGAAGGTCAGGCGGCCACTCAACCTCCTCCATATGGTACCTCCGATTACCAGAGTCTCATGATTAACTCTGACCAACCCATTACCGTTGACTTCAACCTTCAGACTCGGCCTGGTCAGTAAAACAAGCCTCTTGCTACGTCTACCCCTGAGCACCCTTCTTCAGGTTCTATAGAGCCTCTTTCGACAACCAATGGTCCTTTACAGATCCCTCTGCCTAAGGCAGAGGTTCATACCAAGATCCCTAAGGGACCATTATGTCGAAATGATACTTTTGGAAAAGCTGCCCATTTGTATAATATAGTAGATGATTTGGTAAAATCTCCTATAGCCATTTCAACGCTGGAACTCCTCGAGTCGTGTCGTTCACAATGATAAGCTATACTATATGCCATGGGCACTGTAGATCCTTGAGATGATTGTTTGTTCATTTTTTATGTTGAACAGTCAGAACATCCTCCCCTTCATGCTTCCATTGCCTTCCAAATCTCGGTCAATATCTGGAATGCAAATGTTTCCTTTTGTATCATTAGTGAGGGAGCATCCACCTACGTGATGTCTGCTTCGGTTTGGAAGTAACTCGGATCACCTGAGTTGGCCCCTTCCACTATCACCCTCTGAGCATGGGATGGCCACTCTTCCCATCCCATTGGCCTGTTCCGCAATTGTCCGATTACTCTTGCGGGCAAGACTATTTGCATTGATGTAGAAGTCATTGATGCCCCCTTAGATTACAACATTCTGTTGGGTTGTAGCTACACCTATGTGATGTCTTTTGTCCCATATGTGGTCCACCACAAGGCGTAATTTCCTCATAATGGAAATACATTCACCATTGACCAGTTGAAATATTATGAACCGAAGTCTCAAACCTCCCCTGAGTCCATCATATCATCAGTGGCCAATAAGAAAACTGTCGAACCTTTGACGGGTGTCTCACCCAAAGTCTACAAAGACTCCTCTTTTCTTGGTTCATTCCTTGGTCTTTCTCCTCCTGTCTCTGATCTCAACTCGTCGAATGTTTTCATGATGAAATCGTCTCGGGCCTCCCTTAAGCGACTTGCTTCGGCTAGTCAACAGCCCCGCCATCCGCAACCTTCTCCTAGCACTTCGACTCAGCCTTCTTGACCCCCTCCTCCTGGCCCTTCGTCTACAGGTGGTATCCATGATCCTCTCGACCCTCCTGGGATGGTTTCTCCTGGCCTTAACCATCATAGAGCTGTCCCACATGGCCATTACCCCTCTGGTCAGATATTGTTCTTAGCTCCCCCTCCTACAGTTTTCTTAGTACCTGTTATGGCTACCATATCCCTTCCTAACCCCTAGGGATCTCGTCTGGTACATTGATCCCCCAACCACTACCCCGCCTGGTCAGCCTAAACCTTATCTTGGTTCAACCCTATTCCAACTAGTCCCCATGACCCCTCCCTCTGCTACCATGCCTTAGTGACCTCAACAGGAACCTCTTCCTGTTGCGACAGCTTCGGGTAAAAGGGGAAAAGCAAGAAAGAAGGCACCTGAAGACAAGGTTGCCCTGACAAACCCTACTCCTTCTCGGCCTCCAAAGAGGACCATTCAGTGTTCTTTGTGTGATGTTATCGATCATGCCACCCATACTTGTCCAGAGTTTCCTTGCCTCAAATCCATCGTCAATGAAATGTTTCTAGAGCCTGATATCTCTGAGTTGTATGTCACTATACCCATGTAAGTGCCGAAACTCAAATCCTTGCACACAAATAACCCTTGTGCTTTGTGTGATTTCTGTGGCCACTACAGTCACCTCTATACCCACCTTGAAGAATACCAGTCCTCTTTGGAAGCAGTCCACCAATTCAAGGCCACGCATAAAAAGTTCACCTCTCCCTTGTTTGTGATTTTTTCTTCAGCAAAACTGGAGGACCTTCCCTCTCCCATTGACATTCACCCTCCCAATGTTGAGATGATGGAGTCTTCAACCACCATTTTCTACCTATCATCATCCATGAGACCCTCGGTGGAAGCCCCCCTGGAGAATTCCCCTCCTGTTTCACCTGACCTCCCTTCAGTGATCACCCTAGGCTCAAAATTGGTAGATCCCTTATATGATTACTCTTCTATCACCCACGATGACATTGCGCATGTGAGCCTTTCTTGACATGATGATGAGTCAGGTAGCTCTATCGCATCAGGTGGTCTCCCTTCCTCTAGTCACCCCATATTCCATTCCGATGAAGACATTATGGAAGCGATGACCAACCCTGACTTCCTGTGGGATGATATGCACCACTGTGCATAGTTCCTCCCGTATCAGTCCCATGACCAATATTTTGTGGAAACTAAAGACTTCATTCTTGATGAAGTCGATTATTTTAGAAATCCTATCCCTGCACCCGATGCTTTTGAAGAAGGAAATATGGCCAATATCTCTCCTACCACTAAAATTGACATTTCTGACAAACCAGGGGTAGAAGAAAACATTACCTTGGGTGCACAATGCACCCTGGAAGAAATTGAGGCTTACACCATGCTATTCAAGGAACTCTATGATTTTTTCACCTGGTCCTCTTCAAAAATGCCTGGACTTGATCCCGCCATCGTTGAACATCATATCGATACATGGCCCGATGCCAATCCTATCCATCAAAAGTTGAGACCCATTAATCCTTCTAGATGAGACGTTGTTAAAGCTGAAATCTATAAGCTCAAGCAAGTTGGCTTTATCTATCCCATCGAATACACCACTTGGGTGTCCAACCCGGTTCCTGTTCTCAAGAAACAATGCACTATCCATGTCTGCACAGGCTTTTGTGACCTAAACAAACCTTGTCACAAAGATAACTTCCCCACACCATTCTTTGACAAAATAATTGATGAGTATGTAAGGCATGAGGTTCTATCCTTCATGGATGGTTTCTCCGGATACAACCAAATTGTTATCCGTCGCGTTGATCAGCTTAAGACTGCGTTTATTAGTCCATGGGGAACCTTCGCCTATAGGGTCATGTCATTCAGCCTTAAGAATGCTGAAGCCACTTTTCAGTGGTCCATGTCTTACTGTTTCCATGACCTAGCTCATATTATCCTTGCTTATTGAGAAGACCTCACTGCACATTCTAAACATTGGGCACAACACCTCCATTATTTACGTACCGTCTTTCTTCGATGTCGGAAGTATAGTATCCGCCTAAACCCGCTAAAGTGTGTATTTTGTGTTCCTTTCAGCCATCTTCTAGGCTTCATTATGTCTAAAGATGGTATAACACTTGATCCCCTAAAAGTTCAAGCCATCCTTGAGCTTCCTATTCCTCGTACTTTACGCTAGTTACAAAGCCTCCAAGGCAAAGCTAACTTCCTTTGACGGTTCGTACCTGACTATGCCACCACCGCACATTGGTTCCTTAGACTCGTCAGATCTAACATTCCATTTCTATGGGATGACCATGCTCAAGAATCTTTTGATGCCCTAAAACATTCTCTCGCATCTGCTCCTTTGATTCGTTCCTCTCACTGTGATAGGGATTTCATCCTATACATCTCAACATCCACCTAATCAGTTGCTAGGGTCCTTATTCACGAAGATTACAATGGATTCAAGTATGTTATCTATTATGTCATTAAGAACCTTGTAAGCCCTCCTTTGTCTTACTCACATGAATAGAAATTAGCACTAGCTATCGTGTTCTCGATCCAAAAACTTCGGAATTACATCCTCATGCGTTCCACCAAGGTAGTGACTAATTCCAACCCTATGGCCTTCCTATTGAGCCATTGGATCATCAATGGGAAGTATGCCCATTGGGCTATTATCCTACAGGAATTCGATCTTGAATTTGTCACACTGAAAAGTAAGAAAGGTTTAGCCCTCACTAAACTCATTTATGAATTACCTACTGATACTCAGGATACTCTTGTAAATGATGATTTTCCCGATGAAAAATTATTTTCCATTACCACCGATGATTCTTTGTATATTTGACATCCTCACTTACTTGCAAACCCAAAAGTTTTCCCTCCTTATTTATTGTGATACCCGACGACGTATCCAACACCCGCCCCCCCACTACCTTATTATCGATGACGAATTTTATCATCATAGTGTAGATACTTTCATGTGTCATTGTCTTACACACATTGAAGTTAAGCAAGTCCTCAATGCTTGCCCATAGCGGCTCTTGTGGTGGCCACCTCTACGGTCTTTCCACTGCCCAAAAAATCATCTGCGTTGGGTATTTTTGGCCTTCTCTCTTTGATGATTGCATTGAAGCTGTCAAACACTATTCCAATTTCCAACATTTCACCCCTAAGGCGCGAGCCCCTCCGGCTCCCCTCCATCCTGTCATCTCAGCTGGTCCCGTTTCTAAGTGGGCCATAGATTTTATGGAGTGTCAACCTCCATCTGCTGGTAACCATAAGTATATCATCGTGGTAGTTGACTATTTCACAGAATGGGCTGAGGCCATGCCAACATTTAATGACACAGTAGCTACCGTGGCCATCTTCTTATTTAACCATGTTATCGCTCGATTCAGGGTTCCAAAACAATTGGTCTATGACCATGGCCGACATCTTGAAGATGAGATATGGTGTGATCTATCCTCTCTATTGGGCTTTCAGCACCAATATTCATCCTCCTATTACCCCCAAGGTAATGGTCAAGTTGAAGGAGTCAATAAAATCCTTTAAACCATGCTTCAACGAATGGTGGATAAGCACAAAACCAATAGGCACCTTATTCTCTTCCCTGCTTTTTGGGCCTATTGAACTTTTGTTAAAACTGCCACCAGGTTTACTCCTTTCCACCTTGTTTTTGGCGAGGAGGCAGTCTTACCGATTGATTGTGATATCCCTTCCCTTCATCTAGCCGTTGAGCTTCTCCCTGACACCCAACCTTTAGAACAACGACTTATCATGCTTGAGTGTGCTTCAAAAGACCTTCATGTTACATTTCAAACCACCAAAGCAACTAAGAAATGCACCAAATCTCAGTATGACTGAAAATTCCACCCTCGTACTTTTCACGATGGTGATCTTGTTCTAGTGTATGACCAGGCATGATGTCCTTGGTCATGGGAAATTTGAATGATTATGGCTAGGTGCTTACATCATCTGTAAGGACTTAGGTAAAGGGGCACACCTCTTAGAGGATTTCGAAGGCCACCCCATTCCTAATCATCGTAATGCACTCTATTTTAAGAAATACTACCCTTAGCATTTCCTTCTTGAAATACATGTTCTATTTCTTTTAGGTAGCCAACTTATGATTTTTTGTGATTTGATACTTCACCAGGACACATTATTCCAAGAAGGCTCACCTCACTATTCCTCCAAATCAAATTTTTTCACTTGCAACACTTGCACCTGGGGCACCACTTCACCTCTATACTTGTCCATGCTTGTATTGATTTTTTTCTCCAGTAACCATATTTTACTCATGTCTTTATGGTCCCCACCGAACCTTTTCTGTGTGGTAGCATCATCGAGTCTCCATTATTTAGAGCATCCGAGTTGAGTTATCATCGCATCCATGGAGTCTATCCTGAGTCCCTTTGTATCCCGCTATAGTCCTCCCTCATTCATTGCTTGGTTCCTCTCTGATGTCACACATTGTGGCCCTCAGTCCTATTGTCCCCTGTCCCCTTTACTATTATGTTAGTTGTTGCTAGGTCATCCATGCCCTTTATGCTCTAACAAGGGAATTCGCCCATCCGCTACTCAGTACCCCCCATTTCATCATCATCCCTGGTGTTAGTCTGCCAGTCACTCTACTATTTTCTCTCGTTCCTTAGTTGAGGATCTTTTATTTCCTCACCTATGGCATACCTCCTTCTGTCGACATCAGATCATTCATTCCAGAAGACAGGTCTAGAGGGTGGTGTACCATGGTTCGAACTTCCACTCTTGTTCGGGTGCCTCGAACCAGGAAAAATGACTCCTTATTACCCTTCGACTTGATTGTTTCTCATCTCTAGCTCCTTATAGCATGATCAAGATCCATATAATTCATGGTTGAGTTATGCAGTAGATTGTACCGGTGATTCCCAGGTGTGTGTGAGATGACTCAGACCTCATGAGGGGGTGGCCCTTCAAGTAGCCCCCCACATGCCTGGATGACCTCTTCATTACAACCTTTAATGCAACTCCATATACTTGATGATGTCAGCCTCTACCACTTACAACACCTTTTATTTTGCATGTATCAGTTAGATTTTCAGAGCGCTTTCCTGTTTATAGGGGCACTTTGGTTGTACTTATATCTCATGCACACAGGTATTATTGTATAGGTCCTGGTTTTTATCCCAGGCACAATATGTATCTGGGATTCATTATCATATTTTTATCTGGCTCATGTTTATGCCAGCATGTACTATAGAGTTCAGTCCTTTGTTTACTGGATGCATTATTCTTTGTACTTTGTCTCGAAAGACATAGGTATGCCTCCACCACCGCCTATAGCACTAGTACTCACTCATAAAAGAGACTTGTCACACCTGTATCACCTCCTCAGGGTCTAGTCCTCTAGCGCTTTGGTCTAACTTATATTTCTCTCTCTCTTACTTCGCCTTCGGTGTCTAGTCATTGAGTTCTTACAATGTACTTCGGTCATACGATTGTCTCCTAACGCTCGCACGTTGGGGGGAATTTTGTTCCACCAAATTTTGGTCATCTAACATGTTACTAAATGATGGACCAAAGTACACCATGTAAGACCAATTTTACTCTAAGTAAAATTTCATTCACTATGAAAAATAACTTAGTAATCCATATTTATTAAGTTGTTTATGGTCTAAACAGGAAACCCCATGAGGAAATAATGAATAAATCCACATTTCTTTGATTTTCATCAAGTAATAATTAGTTAAACAATATTTTAATTAATATTCCTGGTCATATTTAACCCAAAACAGGAAAATTAATTAGATAAATCATTATTTATCCTATTCTTTTCTACGAATAATTATTTAAACCTTATTTAAATAATATGCATTGTTAAATTTGACTAAATCATTTATAAATAATTGAATAAATAATTATTTATTTAATTATTACTCAACCACATCCTTAAAATAATAAATAATGCATTTATTAATTTATTAATTTATTATTTACAAATAAAGGGATTTGACCAAATTCAAATTCTTTTTCCCTCCAACAAATACAATAAAATATTCCACAAAAGTTGGATCTAGATTTGGTTAATAATATTTTAACTATGCACCAATATCTAGACTAAATCAATATTTTTTTTATAAATATAAGGGTTTTTCCATTCACTCACTAGCTTTTGTTGCCTAAAGATCACTCTAGAACTATGCTATTGGTCTGACTTTGATCCTCCATCATTGTCATATTTTGCTACCATTTTTTTTGTGAGCTCCCTTTGTGTGGGTTTTCTACACCATAAGGAGAGAGAGAGATCTTAGATATGAAATGCTGAGGAATTTAAAGAACCCATCCCATTGAAGTGTTGAGCATTTATCTTGGTCAACTAACTATAGATATAAAGAAATTGGTAGCCATATTTGATGTTAGAGCTGTTTGTTGTGCACAGCTAAAGTGATCCTTTTTCAGATGCTTGTGATTAAGATTCATATGAACAGAGATGGAAGAGTGATTTTATAGAGAAGGATAGGGCTCCCAACAATTTTACATGAAGCTACTACAGGATACATGTTCTAATACAGAAAGCCCTGTAATTCTAGAGTAAACAGACCGAGAGATTTTGGAAGCTAGAAAGGGTGGAAAGAAGGTTATTAATACTGAGGGAAAGGTAGGTCTAAGGGAATGGAAGATGATCAACCCCCTTGGACAAGATCATAACCCTCAAAATGGTTTTCTTTCACCAAAAAGGCGGCTTTTGGTGTGGGTGATGATGGTCTCTAAAATAGGGTTGTGGGTGACAAAATGGAAGGTGACTGAAGGAGGGTTGAAACCAAAAGTGATAATGCTGAAAGGGGGTCCTTATCTGTTTCTATATCCAAACCTATTTTTAGTGTCAGAATACACATTCTACCATCAGTGATCAAAATCACTCTTTTCATTCTAAATTTAGGTGTCCCACTCTGAAATTTTGATATCACTCCATTAGGTCATGCTAAAAATTGTTTGACTAATTGTAGTCCCGCTGAACAAAAACTTCACTCTCCCTCAGAAAATCACATTTGCAGGCTCACCTTCATGTCTTGTTGAGAATAATAACACGTTTTAAAATCTCATTTCACCATATCTTATCTCAGTCGAAGTCAATCATGGAAGTCAGGTCATTCAAGGTCCCATTAGGTCATTAAGTTTTATTTTTCAAGGTCAAAAAATGCACCATTTCATTCTAATAAAGTCAGAAAAATGTGTGAGAGTGAATCAATAAACATTTTATTTTCATCTAGAGAATATTATCAGTATGAAAATATGATATTTTTATTGTAATTTCATTTTTTATCATTTTCATATCAAAATGTCATTTTGATATGAAAATGGAGATGTAATTTATTTTTAATATCCTATGTAATTTTATGTTTTCTATATGTAATATTTTCAATCCCTATCTGAAAAATCAAAACACACATGAGAAAATGAAGGAGATAAATGAAAAACTTCATCAACCATCTTGCAAGAGAAAAAATTCAGATGAAAAGGATAATCAACAAATAGTTCAGAAAAGTGAAAAAAGACATTAGAAAAGTGAGTTTGAAAATTTATATTCGAATTCACTTTGCTATTAATGACTAGATCCATCAAAGAAAGTTCATTTGGCTCTTTAAAAATATCGAGCCAACACTCCAACTGTCAAAAAATTCGAAATTATACGCACAATTGGCTAAAGGAGTGGAAGTGAGGGTGCAAATACGTTCTACAGGGCACAAATCAGTGTTGGAGGGCGAAAATATCCTGAAAGGATGGCACAAATCAGTTGATTAGGGCACAAATATCCTAAAAGGATGGTGCAAATACATTACTAATGGCACAAATACCTTGCTGATGGCACAAATGACCAGCAAGTTTGACAAACAATCCAAATGATCAGAAAGGATTCCATAACTTCTCCACTCATCCATTCACTTTTATAAATCTAGTAATAGGCATTTGCAATCAAAATCATCTTTTCAAAGTTTTATGTGTTCAAGTTTATAATTGAAGTGGTAATTTGGTGTTTTCTAGAGGCAAAACCCTAGTTTTTCAACCTTGCACCCATAGTTCCCAAAAAATTAGTTTCCCTCCATACCATCACTATAGTCTTAAAACTCATTTCCTAAATCATGTTATCATAAACCCCTCCCTAAGTTACTAATTCCTAAAACCCAAAGCCCTACGTGTCATTCTAGACCTAGGCTCCTAAACCCAATTCCCATTGCTCTTTCTCCTATTCCTTTCCCTATTCCTCATATCCCTAAACATTAAACCCTATCCCCTACCCATATCAGATATCCCTAATCAGAGATCTCCATCATTTTTCCTTTCTCATCTCCCTATCATGTTTTCCTTTCCTAATCCCTAGGGTTTTAGACAAAAATACCATGGCAACAGAAGAGGAAAAAATAACATTCATTTAAACAGAGGAAACACATAGAAGGAGGTCAGATAGACGAGGAAGAGTGCTCATAATTGAGCCTGCTAACACCAAAGAACTCTTAGCTTCCCCATTTAATGTCACATGCTTTAAACATGTTGGCTACTATGATTTTTGTGAGAAGGTCAAGAAGGTTAAACACAACCCCATGCTGAATAGAATTTTCATATCAGGACTCCATGAAAATAAAGTTGAATTAGTTGGGGTCACTTTTACCTTACCTACTGGTGTCATTTTAGATACTGAAAGGATCCCTAATGTTGGGGAGAAATGGTTCAAGAAAGGAAAATCGAAGAAACAAGATTATGAATTCTTCCTCAAACCAAGAAATCAAAATCAAACAAGGATATTTTTCCCTTTTTCACACCTCTTGGACATATATTAAAATATGATGCATATTATAAAGAAATATTTCTCATGTGAAGGTATATTTTCAAGTCTTTGTTCCTATCACATCCGGCTTTTGATGCACTTCACTAGGGTAAGTATGCTTAGCATACCCTATTATATTTTCTAGAGTATAGAGAAGATGGCCTACATTTCTCAAAAGAAGAATTATGAATAGCAAATGAAAATCCTATTCCATCATTTCCTAATAAAAAGCATATCCCTTAACCATCTTGATCAACTGAACATTGCTTGGAGCACCTTCATAGCTAATGATATCTTCATTGAGCCATCCATTCAACATGCACAATGTGTCCCTTCATAATATCAACCCATCATTCACTCATCATCATTAGATCATTCCCCTTCACATCCTTCATCTCCATCTCTTCATGACCCTTCATCTCCATCTCATTATGAACCTTATTCACCATCTTATCATGATTTTCGGTCACCTAGCAGGATAGATGACATTCAGCCTAAGTGGGCTAGTTTGGTTGAGGTTGAGCCATTGCCAAAAACATACCAGAGAGGCTATAGGCATGTGTTTGATTCACTTGTAGTGAAAGAGGCCATGCTTTGATCATCAACACAATAGGTAGATAAAGGTAAAGAGAATATCATTGAGCCAAACATTCATGATGAGGAGGAAAATCATGAAATTGAGCATGAATTTTAGATTTTTGACCTAGACAAAGATGAAGATGAAAAAATCACAGATGCAGAAATCAAAGGTAAGGATGAAAATATTAGTGAGTGTTATACTAATCTTGATAGGGCTATATATTTTATAAACTTTCTCAAGCAAGAAAATGAGCAGTTGAAACCAAGCAGTTCATTAATGAGGTAAATTATTTCAGTACTATAAGAGAGGCTCAAAAGGCCAAAGTCATGTTAGATGAAGCATTGGAGAAGTATGGCTTGCTTGATGAGGAAGAAGAAAAGGTACCAAGGCAAATACCTAGAACTAAAGGGCTGAAAAGAGCTCTCGATCTAGAGAGACAAAGGAAAGCTGAGCTAGTCAACCAGCTAACCCTAAATGAGCATCTTGCCATAGAAATCAATCAGAACATGTAAACATGACTTGATAGAGCCAACAGAAACTTGGAGAATTTTTTGGAGAAGGCCAAGAAGAAAAATGAATTTTCGAGGAGAAAGGTCCAACTTCATGCCCAGAAATAGAAAATTGCATTGGCCAAGCTCAAAAGACCTATTGCTAAAATTGAATATTTGACCAAGGAGGAGGAAAAAACGTTGGATATCCTTGTTGAGGCTTCCCTACAAGCTTAGACACACCCAACTTAGCCATTCCAATAGTTTTGGAGAATTTTGAAACTTTTTGTCAAATTCTGAAAAACTCTACATTTTTTTACGCATTTAATTAGCAGAAAAATGGGTATTTGCGCAGCGCCCTTGGCTCTACACAAATAATTGGCATACCTTTGAGGAGAAGGAAGATGCCATTGGATGCATAATGACTCACATGTATTATAAAAACATATTAACTCTTGGTTTTCATTTTTTTATGGGTGAAAACCCCAAAAAATGACTGAAAAATGACATTTCTGCCCCTTTTTTGACCTTGGCGCTTTGGAAATACCAATCTTGGGAGATTGGATTTTTGAGGCGACAAATGACCTCAAATTTTAGAACTTGAGGCAGATTTGGAAATATGATAGACACTTTCCAAAAATGGACATCATTTGGACACCTGGAAGGCCTCCAAAGTAGACCCTAAACTGGGATGGTGCAAATGTCCAGAAATGGCACAAATGCACAATGGATGGTGCAAATGTCAAGTTTGTTGATTTTTTCAGATATTCTCTCCAGTTTCGAATTTTCTTCAGCAAATCCTCTTTCTACTCATGTAATTTATCATGGTAAAATTTAATTTTGTCAAGGATTACTTACCTAGGCCAGATTCATAGGGTTAAAGTCATTAATAAGTTATGATGAATCAGTTCAATGTAATGAGGAGTGAATCACTTGGACCACCCTACACTTCAGTTTTTAGTTCAGAAATTAGTGATCTCATCCTCACCTCATGGATTCCACCACTAAGTATGAGTGAAGCCTACACTAGTGAAGGGTTGGAATCAATTTGATGTTTGCTATTTGATCAAGGAAATTTTATACTCAGTTTAGCCAGGCTAATAAAGAGGAGTTGCAACTAATTTTATGGGATACTTTGGGTATTGAATGTCGATCATTGTTTCTTCTTCAGTATCATATTTTTGAAAGTATTTAATTCATGTTGACTTCATTCCTATGTTGTGATCTTTTACAAGTTAGATAATAAAAATACATGATAGCACATGATTTGTTTTGGGTAATTGATCATATTTTTTTCCTCTTCTTTTGTCTGAGAAAAATACATCTCCTATGATTTTATTAGCCTTCTTATAGCTTCAACGCCATTCTATAACAATTTTCTTCAAATGATAAGTATTATACCTCCACTGCCCCATTGATCCCTGCAACCCTAATTTATTTTCCCTGGCCTAGTTCCTTCATCGAGTGATTCCCAAACAAAATCAAAATCAATCAACCTCCTGCACTTTATATCTAGCCTAAAAAACCTAATTTCTCTAGCCCTCCTAGCTGTGACCATTTTGGAGGTAGCCCTCTATGGCTTGATAGGGCTAGCTATCCATTCAAAAGCTTGGTTTGTGGTTACCTCTATTGGGATTCCTTCCTTAGCCTTGGGAATCTGGCGGAATGGTAACATCTTGGTGCCATTTCCGGGGAATGAAAATACAAAATTTCCCTAGGTGTACGACAAAGATCCTCTGGAACCTGATCCTTTGGATGATGAGATCAAGTTTCATAAGGTTGGTTTCATAATTGCAGTTCCTTAAAAGAAGATCTGGCTTCTAGAAGAAGGTATACTAGGTCTAATCCTGATCCAGATCCATTTTCTCTCATCAAATATCTTGAAAGAATCATAAGGAGGAAAATATCTCAACGATTCTAAATCTGTTTGGAATCGTCTCCTCAAAATTTTGTCAGCTCTTTCTGATTAAATTCTTATTTGTTAGCCATATAAAATTTAGTATTTGATACCAGATTTGATTTATCATTGTTTAGAACAAAATTTGTGAATGATTTGAATATAGTAGTCCCTAAACCTTGGATATTGTTTTAAATCCATCATTAGTTGAAGCTGCAAACGAGGCTGATGTTAAGATCTGGAGACAATATTACAAGCTAGAAAATTTAGCCAATACCCTAAGTTCACTGCTGAAAAAACCTATATTCAATACCAACAAGAAAGCATACATATTCCAGAATATTTCCAAAAAATCACTATTTCATCATCCATTCCAGTATCATCTCATCTTCCTCCTCAAGGACCTCCTCAAACCATTCCATCTTTTGTTCCACCCCCTCCACCACATTCAACATGAATTATGGCTCATTTTGGACCTTTAGTTCTCCCTGGTAATATTGTTGATATAAATCAAGGATATGGTAAAAGGCTTCCCCTCTTCGATGAAAAATATAAAATCACTTCCCATTAGCACATGGCTAAAATCACAAACTTCATAGATCTTGAGGAGTTATATGCAAATGATGCCAATATGTGAATCATAGCACAAATTTTTTGAGGTGAAGTCAAAGATTGGTTCAGTGCCCTGGCAGCTAATTCTATTAGGAATCCTGCTGAACTAACTGATGCTTTATTATCTAGGTGGGATGAAAAGGAAAACCCTTTACAAATCCTTTCTAAATATGACTCCCTAAAATACAATCCCAATGAATCAGTGCCTGATCGAAATTCTTGATACCTCAGAATCTATAGCTCCATTCCACATGAAATGAATCCACCTCCTAGTTTATCCCTTTTGCGTTATCCCGATGCTGTTGACCTAGATATGGCCTATTCATTGAGGGAAATAAAGCACACCACTTTTGAAGATATGATCAAAAATTTAGTGGGTGTTGACGCCAATATATTGATTAAAAATTCCAAACTTAAAACTGAACGCAAAGTGACTATCAAAGAGTAACCTTCCACTTCATCATATACTAAATTTGATGCCTTGCTTAAAAAAATGGAGATAATGGTCGATAGGATGTGTATTTAAGATAGACAGATGGAGCCACAAATCATAAATGTAAAATTTCAAGGCTAGCAGGTGTTGGGCGAATTTCGTATGCCATTATTATTGTCATGACGAACGCTTATTCACCCATTTTCTACCATTCTTCATCACGTCATTTATTATAATTTATTATTTAAATCCATTTTATGATGATTTATGCTTCTGTGAATGAATGTTATTTATTCTCCTTTATTTCTAATAAATTGATGATTATGAATTATTTTATCAATGATAGTTTTAATAAGTTGGTTATAACATTATTCACCATTTTTAGCCTCCAAAATAATTTCCAGATTGAAGATTTGATCATTAAAAGTGCGAAATTACCATTTTGCAAGAGCTAAGGGCGAATGCTAAGGGCGAATGTTGTTCTGCAAGAGATGAGGCGAACGCTGAGGGCGAGTGTAGGGCGAATCTTTGGTACCACGAAGCTCGGGGCGAATGCTGGGCGAAATGCTATTACGCAGAGGCGGGGTGAATGTTGTTAAGGCCGAGGCCGAATCTTTGAGTACACCAGAAGCGTAACAAATGTTGAGCGAATGTTGTTCTGCAGAGGCGAGGGAAAATGTTGTTATGCAGAGGCGAGGCGAATGCGAGGGCAAATGTTTTTACGCAAAAGGCGAGGACGAATGCGAGGAAAATTCTTTTAGAGGCGGGGGCGATTGTTGTTTGCGCACGAGCGGAGGAGGGCGAATGCGCGCGTGATAGCAGACGTTAATGTAGTTTTTAATAAAATCATTTTTATGTAGCGCGCATATAAGTTTCGTATTTTATGTAGCGCGCATATAAGTGTCGTTATATCGACGGCGAACAAAGCGTCGCTATTGCGACGGATGCCTCCAAACGTCGCAATTGCGACACTTAGACATTGTGTCGTAGTTGTGACGTTTGGAGGCAGACGTCGCAATAGCGACACTTTGGGGCATAGTGTCACAATTGCGACGTCTTCCTCCAGACGTCGCAATTGTGACACTTTGTCTAAGTGTTGGTATTGTGACACTTTTCTCTAAACGTCGGTATAGCGACGGTTTTGTGCGGGATTGAAAATTTTTGGGGAAATTTCCGACATTTGGTCAAAAGCGTCGGAACCAAGTGTCGGAATTTCCCCCAAATGTACTAGTGAGTTAGAAGTAGAATCTAATGATTATCAAAGAGGATACATGAATGCATTGAGTTCCCAGCAAAGGCAGTATACTTTGAGAGGTCGTGATGCTCCAATCAATCCACCTCCGAAGAAGACGATTCAGCATAAAGAAGTATCACATAAGCAAGTTTCTCAATCTAATCAAAATAAAGGTAAAGAGATTGCAGCTCCAAATCAGAATAAAATCAATCAACCTTCTACAAGTGCACCTGTCAAAGAAAGAGATATTCAGAGAAAAGAAGTTGCATCGAGAGATCATGTTGAGAAAAGGCATGTTGTCATAAAAGAGGTAGACATAACTATACCTTTTAATTTAGAGTCAGAAATTTCTAAGTTAAACGTGTCTAGTCCTCTTACTGAATTGGTCAAAGTTGATAAATATAAATCCTATGTAGTCAAAACCTTGAAAGTTGACCCTTTATCCGACATGGTTAATATAGAGGATGATCAGCCCAAGTTAATATTTGGTCACGCAATCGATGGTCAGTCTGAAGATAATGAGGTCCCATCATTTTACTTGATTCTCAAAGTTCACCAATTCATCCTTCATAGCACTATGTTAGACTCTGGGGACTCCCACAATCTCATGCCCAAAGATATCATGGATAATATTGGCCTTGACATAACCCGCCCATATCATGATTTATATTCTTTCGATTCCATTTGTGTCCGTTGTTTGGGTCTAATCAAAGATCTAGTTGAATCCCTAGAGAAAATCCCAGCCAAAAATGTCCTTATGGACATGGTAATTGTTGATATTCCACCACGTTTCGGTATGTTGTTATCAAGATCTTGGGGGACTAAATTGAGAGGTACACTGCAGTTGGAATTTTCCTACGCAACAATTCTTTTCTTTGGTCAAATGAGAAAACTATATCATGAGACTAAAATGAAATACATGATCACAAAAAAGGTGTTATCACTCAAATTTTCCTTGAAGTTGTGGAAAAGGAAAGTAAATCCGAGGTAACCACAAACCAACCTTCAGATACAGAATCTAGCCAATCTGTATCCAGAGAGGGCTCTCTCTTTTAAAATTTAGCTTTGTTCTTAGAAAATAT
>JAXQQM020065935.1:0-64739 GCA_034641835.2 Pinus albicaulis
AGAGTGTTAGCTTCTAATATACCTTAGGCTAAAATAAGGTAAAACTCAAGGCAACATCAAACCAAGCTCAGCCTCGTAGCTAGCCCTACGAGGACAGGAGAGGGCTCTCTCCAGGTCTATCTCGGCAAAAGATCTTCAAAAGGGGCTGAGATGACTTATAATGGATACTGATTTTAGGCTAGTAAATAGATATGAATGAGGTATTTTGATAAATGATTAGGTTTTCGTGGCTGTATGGGACCAAGGACAGCATGAGCAGAGAGATTTAATCAAAGGCACATAGTATTTCATAAGGCGAGATAGGCATGAGGTTTTAGCAATCAAATTTAATTTAAATGGGGTGAAAAGACTCTTTAAGAAGACTAAAAAGGGAATTAATCAATGAATCCCTTTCAGGCAGAAGAAGACACACAAAGTCTGAACACTTCCTCAAGGCAGAGCAAGAAATTAATTCTACCTTTCTTACTGTAAAAGCATTCAGCTGAAAACGATTATGAATGAACTGTGAACATAACAAAAACATATGAAACATAAAGAAAAAACACATGCTAAACTCATACCGCAAGAATCTTACAAATCAGAGCTGCACCATTTAATTATTTCTCTGTCAAAACTGTACAGTGATAGCACTGGGTTTTTTCCTCCCACACTTTTCAGAACTCCCCCTTACAAATGATTTACAATACAATAAATAAACTCTAATGTTGAAAACGTATCGATCCAAAGTAGGGAGCTATTTCAACTAAATCCCGAAGATAGAAAAAGAGTCATTCGTATGTTCTAAAATATTTAACAACGTTACATTATTACACTTGAAAATTTCTAATGACCAATGAAAAGGCTTATGTGATCCTATGAAATCTTGAATATATAAACAGCATGTCGTTCCTATCTATCTCGCTCTCGTTTCCTTGATTTCTTAGCCATCCCCAATAATCATGCTTTAAACAACTTAAGTATATGTGGGTCTTTCTCCTCTTTCTCTCCTTGATACCAGTGACCAAGTGTATCCATAAATCATTTAATGTCATTTCACCCTACTCATTGCTCTGCTTAGCAGTGGATTCATGTCAACAAAGTGTATGATTAAGTTTTACAATTTTCCGGGAAAGAAAAAGACTGGGCTTTAAAAGAGACAACTTTTTTTGCATGCCCAATATGGAGATAACCACGTGGCTCAGGAGGGAAATGTGTACATTTACAGGTTTACCAATATCTGAAGAATGTGCATATGGAAACAAATAGACAAGAAAAAGACAAACCACAGCTGTAACCATCACAGAAAACTGTAACACTTCCAAACCATTCCGGACTTCCACCTGGATTTCTGTCAAAGCGAATTATAATTCTAACAATAATCTCCACCTTTGCCTACTCAAGTTTGAGGATTGAATCATCAAATGATCGAATGCTTTCTGCTACTTCATTGCTTGAATTCTTCCTGCATTTTGATGAATGGCCCTTTCCTGAGCCCTCCCCCACATTTGCAATTTTGCTCCGAGGAGTACTGGTGTCACTGTCCAACGCCGCATTTATTTCCTATTTGGAAACATGTTAGAGCCATCTTCCTGGCCGCCGTCCCGTATCCGTCTCTCGGTCCCACTACCGCCAAAATGTTCAGACTTTCCAACGAATTCTCCCGACTAGGTTGACTTCTTTTGCACATTTGCACTTTTAAAGACCATCTCTCGAATTTCCACGACCTTGGGCAAGGCTTGCGTCCCAGACGGCGGAGTGCGGTGCTGTCCACCCGTATCAACACACACCCCAACAAAGAATCGTTGGGGTAAAAATCGAGCATCTTAACAACTCATCCATCCTCGCAAAGAAGGGCCGTCAGAAGAAGGTCCGTAATCAGCTTTGCATGTACTGCAGTCATGCCCGATACCCTTTTTCATAGACTCGATCTTGTTTTTACATTGTAATGTGGTCTTGTGTGATTTGATTTCCGTAACTATGAGTAGAAACTTGCTTTGCTACATCCTCCCAATCATTTCCTTTGAGTTTGGCCCGATTTTCGAGAAGCCATTTGGGACTCGTGTATTAATACTGGGTTAGGGAAGAGTACAACCGTTTCTTCGCTCCATTCATCTCTTTTAGTCTGATCAGGTGTCTTGGAGAGACCATTTTCGCCTGTCTTCAAAAGTGACTGCTGTAACTGTCGATGTTGGACCTGTTGTTGTGGGACTTGAACACGTAGCAATGGTGCCTGCTGCTGGTTTCCAACTTGTTGCTTCTCCACGTTGAGCAATCGTACTGGCAGCCAAGGTTTCAAACTCTGTTCCAATTTCATCAATTACAATGGTCTGAGGCATATAGCTCTCAACTGCTTCTATCATGAGCTAATTACAGTGGTCTTTCCAACACCTGGACGTCCTATAATTTAAAGAGAACCCCCACTCTCAACCAGGTTTTAAACCATATATGCACTTTCCAGATATTGCCAGGCCAACTCGACATGTGAAGCCAATAATGCATCCCCTACGATTTCGAATAGCACTAATACGATGCAATGAATGATCAATGCCCGCTCGATTATGTCTGCAAAGTCACTTACCTTACATATATAACATGGTGCCGCGAGCTTCATTCGGATAACCACAGTTTATTTCTTCACAAGCCATACCAAAGTCCACTAACACTTACTTGAAGAATCGATTTGATTTTTATTGAAGTCGTGATGATTTTTTGGTCTTGGAGGTTCAGACCGTGCTCAATCCCAACATGCCGCGCTCAATGGGTGCGCCGCGCCCTTGGAAATTTACACTGTAAAAAACTCCTCTACGCGCCGCGTCGCGCCTATGCGCCGCACCTATGCCCAATGCGCCGCGCAGCATTCTAATACCCAGTTTGCCTTCAAAATCACTGTTGTGCCCTTCCAAAGCTCGAATTAGCTTTCACATGATCTCTTGACGACATTTACAAGCATAGAAATATCTATATCGAGTCATGACTTCGACTTTCCCTTTATAAAGGCACCTTTTCACATTTTTAATATAATTCAATTTCCTTTTTGATTTAAATTTGGAAATAATGGCTTTTCTTGGTTAATTTCTGCAGGAATGGTGTTGAACTTTGGAAAAGGAGCAGGAGAGGCTGCCTATGAACATCTCAGCTGAAAAGATTTGAATAATTACATATTTAAAAACACATTTTGATGATTTCTTCTTCAAAACCCTGTTTTGAAGAAGAAACATTCTCAAGCCTTAGAAAATGATGAATGACTGAAACATTATTTTGGATGAGTTTTGATGAAATTTAGTGGTTAGACACATGCCAGCAGGTGAGGGAAAGAGCCTTCTGATAGATAATCTATGCTTCTTAACGGAATGCAACCGGACTGGACGAATGAGACCCCTAACAATGAAATGTAAAAGAGAAATTTTGATTGCTGACGGAAGTCTGACGAGACCAAGTCTAACATTGGAACCAATGGGGATGGCAGTTGCCGCTTCTTGGAGGTGCCAAGAACTGCAGATCTTTGGGAGAGCAGATAAAGGCTCCTTCCATTGGGTTATGGAGTCCACATTTCAAGAAATCAACACGACTAATTTATTGACTTAGAATTGACTCACAAATGACCCATGACTCCACTGGATGCAAACTCTAAATTACTTGAAAAAACTTGACTCTAACAAACTAACATCAATCAATGTAAACTCAGTATCTTGGCCTCCTGAGGGGCCCTCATCCTGCATCGGCCTCTTGCCTCTATCCTGAACCTGCACCTGTGCTGATGTCGAAGGCGAGACCCCTTCCACACCATGTGGAGATAGTACTCGCGCTGCTGATGAAGTCAACGAGACGCCTTCCACCCTGGGTGGAGATAGTACTCGTCGTGATGCTGCAAACAAGGCTCTGGCGCCTCTCTGATATGTGACTGCCACTTTTATGAGATCTCCTCGGTATATTAAGCTCAGTAGATGAATCACTATCCTGCTCATATCCCTGCTCATATGGTGAATCTGTCTCTGACATGGTGCTAAAAGCAAGGTGTTTGACAAGTATATGCTGATATATGTAAAGTGAAAACAAGAGTTTTGGTGTATGTTTTAATGCCAAATGTGCCACAAATGAAATGAGAAGCTGCAAGGAAGTATCACCATGAATGCAATAGACTATCAAGTGAATTCAGAGTGGAAGGACAGTCACTCACTGCTTGGGGAAATTCGGGATTATGAACCTTTACAAGTGATATAGGAATAGGTGATAATGATGGGGGTATGTTTAGGCAATAGAGACAACCTTTGAATACTTCGGAAATTAGGATTTCACCAATGATAGGAAGGGAAGGAGATGATGGCAAATGATAGGGTTTGAGGATTCAAAAACATGGGAATAAAAGGGAATAAGGGATATGGGACAGCAGGAATAGGAAAGGACTGTGGTATAATAACAATGATAATAGTAGTGAGAACAATGATATGAGTGATAAGAGCAGAAATAAAAATGGAATGAGAGTGTTTTGGCAAGTTCAAGTTTTGACACCCAATTTCAAAATACAACCACCTCTCTTCAAACCCTAGGGAGCAGATTTCAATATGGGTATAGGGTTATATTTTTACCATTTAAACTTTTGAATTACTCCTCTTCAACACGCAGCAAACACACCCTAAAATCAATGAACAGGCTTTGTCAACTTACTTGGAAGCAAATGAACTGAATTGAAATGAGTTTTGATGAAGGAAGATAAGTTTCAGCCTTTGGAGCTCTATGCGTCGTGTGCAAGCCCAATGCACCATGCTAAATGGGTTTTCCGCACCAGTGTTAATTTACAATGAGAAAAATTGCTCTATGCACCGCGCACCTTCAGTGCGTCGCACTCTTACCCAATGCGTCGCGCCATAAATGGTGCATTTTGAAGGAGGATTTTGGAGGCCTTCCTTGTGTCCAAATTGGGTGCATGTTAGCTCGTTGGAAATATATTTGAGTCTAATTTCCAACCCAAGTGGAATTTTTCAATTTGGAGTTCATTTACCTTTTCAGAAATCAAATCTCCCAAAACTTGTCAAAATGAGCAGAATGAGGCTGCCTCAAGGCAGAGCGCTGTTGCAGTCAACCTTTGAAGGTCTTCCTCAACTCCAAATTGAGCTCATGATAGCTCATTGAAAATATATTTATAGCTATTTATCAGTTGACTCATCAACCAAGTCATTTGGCCAACCAAGCTAGGAGAAATATTGATTTTCCCAAGGTCACTTCAGAGGTGCATCAATTCTCCCAAGGCAATTGTATGTTTGAAATTTCTCTAAAACCATGATACCTGTGTAAAAATTGAAGGAGGTTTTTCTTATTTGGCATGTTTTGGAAAAAAACCTCTCTCCGTTTTCCAAAATTAATCTTTTATTTCTCTGAAATAGCATTTGAGTGAAACTTATCTCGATGTGTGGAACAAGGGATTTGTCGAAATGAAGCGAAATGAAGGGGATAAGGGGCTTCTAAATTCTTGAGAAAATTTTTGGAAGTAGGGAGGGATGTTAGGAAGTAGGGGAAAGTGTAATTTCAGATATTGAGTGAGGGGAAGGGGTCCAAAAGGGCAAAACACAGGCCTAGCCTAGAAAATTGCCAAGTTGTAGCAAGAAACTAGGGTTTGTGCGAAAATGAGGAATTTGGGGGATCTTAGTGATGGGAAGTGTTTAATAAGGTACATTAAGGATATGGGAAGGTGTGTGAACATCAGAATACAAGTTTTGCTGATGATTTGACCATCCAAGAGAAATTACCTTCAAAACCCTAAGAGAGGGAAATGAACCTTACCTAGGCACAACTGAAGCATGAACAAGGTGTAAAATGACCCTTTGGAATCTAGCATGATGATGAAAACCCTCTGAATGATGGTACACTCAGCTGAATGGTGACATGGACCGACATTTGGACAACTCTGGAAGGAGTGAAAGCAAACCCTAGACCTAGTACTTAGTGAGCAAATTTTGCTTGAAGGCTCACTGAAATGACAAAATTTGACCTTGAAACTTTAAGATCACTTTGTAAGAGCATGTTTGATCACTGGAGGAAGGCTGCAAAGGCCGACACTAACAGAGAGTCCAACCAATGAGAAGGCACGGTTGTTCATTTACAAGGTTGGCTTTCAACTCGTGTATGTGGATGCTTGTAATTATATACTCTAAAGGCATCTAATTATATAATAATCCTATTGACTACTTCTTTTTATTTATAAATCTAGGGATGGAGGGTAGTGGATTTGCTCAACCTTGATGCCCATCATGGACCAAAGGTTAAACCAAAAAATACTAAGGAACATACTATCCCTATCAAGAAATATGGTCTATGGAAACCCAAAATGAACCAAAATATGCTCAAAGAATAGCTTATGAGTGGATTTTGTTGTGACAATATTCTTACAAGGGGCCAAAATTCCCATCCTTAGGAAGCAATCAACAACAATAAAAACACATCCATCACCATGCTTGGTTGAGGGAAAACATGACATAAGATCTAGGGGCACTAACTCCCAAGGATTATATAGAGTAGGCAAAGGCCTAAAACCGATGTGGATGGCCAATAATTCTTCCACTACTTACAGGCTTCAGCAATAGAATGCAGTTCATTATCATAGGTTGGTTATCATTGAAACCCATCATAGAGTGTTTGGCTATGATAAACCATTGAATGTGTGTGTCATGTGAGCACTACATCGACAACATGATTGAACGACTCATAGGGTCCCTATTGTGTAGTAATTCATCGAGAAAAGCTACTTCCCCAATTGGATATGATAGTTTCAAAGGTAGGAATAATGGCATTGGAGATAACATTGTTTCCATAAAGAAGAGAACCAAAAATAGGTTTCATGAACACCATCAATATCTACTAGAGGTTTTGCAATTAAAGCAATAATTTATAAAAAAAGTTGCAGTCAATAGGACAAGGATCATCAAGATGTTGAACCATCCAATGTAAATATGGTTTTCAGTGCTAGTGATCTAGTCACATAAAAGACCCCATAAATTTGTGCTTTGGGATACCCCCAAGATTCAATAAGTAATCCAAAGTGAGAGGATTCGTTGATAAGGTGACAGTGCCAACAACGCTGAGTTGACCCAAAGTGTCACCTTGTGAGTCTTGCACAACTAGGGTGCTAGTTTGAGCATCACAAGTATGAATATATACAGTCTTATACTCAAAAGGGAAGAGAAGTTAGCCTGAAAACACCATAAATTAGTTGGGAATAAGATAAGAATTAAAAAATTAGAATTAGCGAGATATTGGCATGTGTGCAAGTGCAAAAATTTCAAATGTTGTGATATTTCAAAACACACTAGTAGTTTCAAATTTTAATTGTTTACATTTCTTCTTATCTTAGTTGTTCCCCTTCCCTAAATTATAATTGTCTTGCTTCCAAATATCTAATGTTTCACACAACTTCAAAAATTTCAATATGCTCCATCATCAAGAAACAATTTAGAAAACTTACTAGCAAATCTAAATGTTGATCTCGAACTTTGCCTTCAATTGCATCTGCCAAGCCCTTAATCAAATGCAAAAGGGATCTTTAAAAAAATCATTTAAATTTTAAAAATATGTTCATAATGATAAAAAATAAAATTGATAGTACAAGTTCTTTTTCACAGAACTACCATGTGTTTTTATTTAAATTTTTGCTGCAAAATGAATTAATTTCCTCATTTTACTTGATGGGAATCAGGAGTGCATTTTAAAACTAGGTTGACCATTTATAGCTCAAGAGATGAGTCTGCATCCACTCCAATTAAAATTTTATAATAAAAATTCACAAAATCAAATTGAAGCACAAAACAAGGTAATATTTCCTTTATCCACTAGCATTTTTTTTGGAACTCCAAATAACTGTTGGGAAATGATGGAAGGGATAACACGGCCATAAATCCAATGAATTTATTAAATGAAAGCAAAGTTATATCAAAATTACTCTTGACAACATGTCAATATTACTAATCGCATGTAAGGCCCTACCTTACAAACAATGAAAACTGCTCTCAAAAGCTCCAATTAAAATATGACACATAGCAACAAGCATTTGCAAACAACAAAGACTAGTCTCAGAATATACAATTAAATTATGGCACATAGCAACAAGAATTTGCATCAATAAGTTAGTTAAATACATTAAGAGATAAGTTGGGACTAGAGAATGCACCAAAAATCTATGAGAAATGTCTAAGACATTCAACTACTATGGCCTAGAGGGGTTACTACAGTGGGACTACATGGACTAAAGATGAAGCAAATGGGTGAAATGTTTAACAGGTTTACAAATTGTTTGAAAAAATATGCCTAAGGTATGTTTTGTTTTCTTATTTAATCTAATGACTACATAGTATGCGAAGAAATGGCTATGTGAGGAAGTCCTTGGAATTTTCTCTCAAATGTTGGAGAGCAATATACAATCAAACAATGTTTCATTTCCCACTATGGTCCAGGCATGCACTAGCCTTTTGTCACTACAAGAGGCCCAAGGGACTCATTATTACATAGCCAAGAATGGGTTGCAAACAAAAATTTTCTATGGGGATAATGTTGGAGTTTGTAGAGAATGTGATCCAAGTGTTCGATAAAATGTATGTAAGAGATGTGGTTTCTTGGACTGCTATGTTCGGGGGGAAAGTTCAGAATAGACATGCCAAAGATGCTTTGTTATTGTTTTGTGTAATGCATCGCACAGATGTGCAACCAAACTTAGCTATAATTGGGAATGTGGTTGTAGCATGTGTCCAATTAAAAGCAGCTATGAGTTGGATGCCCCTATAGGAATTCACTTGTAGAAATTTATACCAAATGTGATAGCATAGATGATGCATGTCATGTCTAACAAAATTTCTAGACGGGATGTTCTTTCATGGGAAACTACGATTACAGGGTATGTGTAGAATGGTCATCCAAGGGAAGCATTGAATCTCTACGAACAAATGCACAAATGCAACAGGTAAGTGTAAAGTCAAAACAAGTCACTATCGTTAGTGTTCTGTCAGCATGTGCTGATTTAGAAGCTCAACAAGAAGGCCAGCGGATCCATGACTACATAATGTTTCAAAATGGGAGCTAGACAAGGATTTTTTGTGCCCTGTCTGCATGCAGATGATGAAGTATGTGTTCCTCATGGCTTGCGGCCACAACTTCTGCTACATGTGAATCATGACGCATCTCAATAACATGAGAAATTTCCCCTGTTGTGGCCTCTACCTCACAAACAATTAGCTCTTCCCCATTTTTTTGTTAAATAAGATTTTGAAGAAGAAATCTGCATGTCAAATGGCAACCACTGCTTCACTGGTAGAACATATCCAATTGTCACTACAACAAGGAACATAAGTCTGAGTAAAGGAGCTGGATTGCCTCTTGAATCTTCTTGAGAAGAAGTAGAAGATGGAACAAGAGGATTAATATGGAGATACTCCTGGAATTCTTGCAACAATTGAGGTAGCGGAAGCAGGAAATGTTGAATGAGGTACAATTTGATCTCCATTATATCCAGGATCACGTATTAGCATTGGAGAAATGAAGACTGAAATTATCTAGAGCTAAAGAACCATATTCTAACAATATTCTAGGAAATTACATATGCTTTTAGATGAGCCAAATGACACTACATTAGGTCATGTTGCAATTAATGATAGAAATAATGTTCGCATGGATTTTGTATGTGGTGGCCAAGGTGATGCTATGCGAGGGAAATTTCAGCAGAAAAAAGGCTGAAACATGCTGGGTTTTCATTAAATCCAAATTTTCGTTGAATATAAAATCTCAAAATCAAACGTCATGTAAATGGACTAGCGTGCATTTTTAAGAAATTTAATAAAGAAAGAGGTCGTCTCACCTTAGAAATTTATTTGGTACCTCCCAGGGTTTGAATATCTCGAGAAATGGAAGAAGGATAACCCTAGAAATTTTCAAAAAAATGTGGCGTCTGGTATCACCTTGTCCTCAATCACTCCGATCTCTGCACCATTCACAACACGATGTAACGCTTAAAACCCCACAAAAACCCTCTTCAAGAATCGTTGGGCTTGGATTTGGCCTATAGTCCGCTCTGCTCTTTTTCAAATTCCTTTTACTTCCATGAGCGCTGAAAAATTCCCCTGTTTTGCATATGAGGATCAAACATCCACAAAATAGCGCTTAACTCGGTATATGTAAATTTGATTTTAAATCATGAAGAATTCCCACTTTTTTTCATATGAGGATCAAACATCCCCAAAATATCGTTGAGGTATATGTAAAGTTGATTTTAAATCAATTATCTCCATAATTTCCCTCTAAAAAGGAAGGTCGGGTTTGGGTGGTTAATGTTGGGTACAATTTATGGAAAAAAATATAGGCAGCTATATATGATTTCGTTGATGTTAGGTGCTATCTTCAATATTTGTTTTTTGGTGAACCATGGTGAATTAGTACATTTTATTTTAAATCAATTATTTGGATAATTTACATTTAAAAAGGAGGGTCGGGTTTGGGTGGTTGATGTCGGGTACAATTTATGGAACAAGCTATAAGAAGATATATATGATTTAAGTTGATGTTAGGGTGTTTTCTTCAATTTTTATTTTTATTTTTATTTTGATCATGGTGAATTAGTGATGAGTCGCCTATTCCTTTATTCTCATCACAATAGGCTTAACATGTCATTACAGGAATCAAACACATGTGGTGAGGGAATTAATATCTCGCCTCAACCACCTAGTCTCCCTTTAGTCGACATTGATGTTATGGTGCTTTCACATGAATGTTAGATTGTTTTTCCAAGTGCACTCATATTTTCGTTAATGGGCTCTTCCTTTGTTCAAAATTTGTGTATGTTTTTGTAACTAATTTTGTTATAACGTAAGGGATAACCCTTCCAGTTTTATTTTCATTGGCTTTTCAAAGCTTTTTCATCAACGAAACCTTTGTGAGTTTAAACTAAGTATGACATCAATTATTTCTAATAATTAGTCGTATTTTTTTGTCATCAGTATCCACAAGTTTTACACTACTCAAAGCCTAGAAAAGGGAGATTCAAACACTCCACCCATCGTCAGGGACTAAAAAGTAAACATATGATACTTTATCTTGTTCATACTTTATCGATTTTCTTTTATGACATATTTCCATGCTTCCTTTTTGTAGGTTCATTTGAGGAATGAATTTTTGAATGACGATTGCTTAGTAAATATTTACCTTCACATTTTTACTAGGCACATATCATGTTATTGGCCATAAAAAATTAAAATTTTCAAGGGAATGATTAATTCTCAATGGTTTTCCAATCACCTCAGTTCTCTCTCTCATCACCCCTATGTTATTAAGAATAACGAGTCAGTCGAGTGGAAACCTAATCTTCATAGAAGAAACAACTATCAAAGAGGCTTTGAGACTATAAATCAGGCCCATGAGATTCAACATATAATATATCATCTCAATAGCCATGGCCCAGAGCTCTTAAACCTGGTCTCTGCATATTTTGGAAATATGAAACAAATTTTATCAACAATCAAGGCTAGAAAACGTTCCCAATCGCCACAATTTTATTTTGTTTTCATAACATACTTAGGCTATACAACTATGACTCAAATTTTTCATAGTCAATCTCTGCAAATTTAGAAATGTATAGTGAAGTTTATCTAAATATTCAGGACTAGAAAGTACTCCCCCTCACCCCAATTCTATTTGATTTTGTGCATATTTCATCTAAACAGCCATGAACGAAAGCTCTTAAACCCAAACTACGCAAATTGAAAAATACATTACCAATTTTATCGAAATAGCCAAGGCTAGGAAGAGATCCCAATCACATGAGTTCTAGTATATTCTCATTAAATATTTTATCTAAATGGCCATAGCCCAAAACTATTAAAGCGAAACTTCAAAACTGAGAGATGCACTACAAATTATACCTAAACAGTTGGTTCTAGAAAAAAGTTCCCAATTTCCCCCATTCCATCCTGTTTTCAAAAAATATTTCATCTAAACACCATGACCAAAGCTCCTAAACCCAAATTCCATAAATTTAAAAACGCACACCAAATTCTATCTAAAAATGCAGGGCTACAAAAAGCTCCCAATCACCGCAATTCTATTATGTTTTTAAACCATATTTGAACTAAACATCCATGAGCCAAAGCAGTTAAAGAAAAACTCTTCAAATTCAGATACCTAGTGCAAATTTTATCTTAACAGACATGGCTAGAAAAATCTCCCAGTCAACCCAATTTATATTGTTTTCATAACATGTTGCATATGAGAAGCCATTCCCCGAAGTTGTTAAACTCGATCTCTGCAAATTTAGAAATATATATTACATTTTATCTAAATAGTAGATATTCAAGGATTGAAAAACCTCCCTATCACCCCAATTTCCTTTTGTTTTATGAGTACAGGTTTTAAGAAATGAATACCTTTCTAGCCAATGTAGCCTCCTTGTCTCCTGCCATTATTGGTAGATCGTCCAAAACTACATAGATATTATATGTTGTGGTTGTTGAATCCCAATTCATTGTTAAAGACCAGCAAAGTAGTAGAAACACCCACACCCGTGACATCTCAGGTTGTAATCACGAAAGGGTTTAAAATGTGCATAAATTCTTTCTAATATGTATCAATTCACTGGTTGGTGATAGTTATCCCACGGTTCTTAAAAATCTCTACTATGTGTTGAACAATTCCCATTTATTTTGGCTTAACATCAACTTTTTAATTCTGGGCATGGTAGACATGCTGCAAGATGGCTTGTTTTATGTAGGAATCACTCATGAACATAGGAGAATCAAAAAAATCTTCAACAGATTATCACCCACGCCTTCGGCTTCCTCTTCCTCTATGGAATATTGAATATACAACCTCTTGAGTGCATTATTGCACTGGTCTAGAAGAGTTTTGAAGTGATAGATTCCTTTTGTAAAATTAATTCACCACGATTGGAGGCACCGAGAATCCAATTTCTTGAGTTCAACTGACAAATTCCTTCTGTAAAATGAAATCACTGTGATTGGAGGCACTAGGAATCCAATTTCTTGAGTTCAACCAAGTGTATCCAATCAGAGTTGGAATATCATGGACGTGCCCTTCCTCCTCATTCATTGGAAAAAGCCTGCAATGCAAGGGAAATAGATGAGGGAAACGAAAAATTTTAATATTCGAAAAACAAAAATTCCATGAACTAGTTTTACTCAAAAGCTAAGGAAAAGGGGTTTTGAGAGAGATTATTGAACATAAACTCTAGAAGGATTGTTCACAAAGGAAAATTTGTTTCCTACTAACTTTTTGATTATGGTATGGTGGTGTAAAACTTTGCATTAAGTAATGGGTTACAATGGGGTTGGAAAATATGAGAGTTTAAAGGACTAAATAGATATGAAGGTCAAAAAAGCTGAAAAGTAAGTTGAATAAGTTTTGAGGAAGTAGAGATAAATAATGAGTGGTGGTTGAACTTGATGTGAGAAAATGAAGAAGGCAATGAGGAGTTGCGAAAGTAGATTAACTAGGAAGAGAGTAGTGAAGTGAGGATGAGAGAGTTGGATAATTTCAATGGGAAAAGTCAGTTGGTGAGCGGATGGTTGTGAAACAAAGGGTTGATGATAAAATATAGCTCAATAAAGAGTGGTAGTCAATGCACCTCAATGAGGTCTAATGAACACACTGGAGTGAGGTTATGAGAGATATGTGATTACAAAGTAGTGGGTTGGATGCAATGTAGGATGAAATTGCGAATGAAAAAGAATCAAATGAACTAATGGGAAACCATATCCTAAGGCCAAAAGAGGATGAGAACCTAGTAGTGGGCATGGCACTAGACAATAGCAAAGTTTGCCTTGTACCAACCCCGCCCCTTATGCTTCTTATATACAAATAGGTAACACTACACTAGTGTGTTAATAATGGTTCAAGTCCACCTCGTAGTCAGCTTACTTATGGAGGAGAAATAACAATTAGAGGAAGTAGTCTTAACAATAGTGAAAGTTTGAATATTAAGAGTAGAAAACTTGGGAGTTTTATTTATTTAGAGAAAAAAAACAAGAGTTTCATGAATTTTAGTACCTATAATGCTTTGAATTATAACCTAGGAGAATGTAAGAGAAATAATATTAGAGTGATGTACTATTTAAAAAATTTATTCATATGTAAATGCTTTGGAAAAAAAACATAATGATCCACATACCTTGATTTAAAAAAAAACCTTAAAAATTTCACTTTTAAAATCTCTTATGTAGTTACCAGCTTTTCGGGCCTGAATACGAATCAAAATCTTTAAGCTTAATGTAAGCAATGTTGCAGTGATCGTAGTGGGTTTTGGAGATGCGAATAGTAGTTATCTTTGTCCACATGTCGAAATCGTCTTTCAGATGAACCATGTTCTACTACAGTATTTCCCATGATGCCTTGTGTCCTGCGATGTGGGGGGGGGGGGTATACTCCAAGTTATAACGTTTTGTTTGCAACTGTGTTGGTAGGATTATCAAGTTACTTTCTTCTAGATGTGTAACTGATCGAATACTGCATTTATGTAAATGGGAAGTATTTCATCTTCATTTCGATGCCTTGAGAACATTGAGTCTATATTTGAAGGTGGTCCTCGACGAGCTATCACATATTTGCAAAATGTTTCTTTCGTGTGTGGATCACCCAGTTCCAACACTGATCTCATTATCATTTTCATGATAGTACGAAAGGAGGTGTTCCAGTCACTATTTCAGGAATTTGGCCAAGTGAATTTGGCACGTGAGGATGCCTTACACATTATAGTTGAAGCTAGTTGATAATTTCATCGATGGCATTGAATTCATGGCCAAGACTATGGATCAAACGTTGAATCACAACCTCAAGTAACAAATTGGAGGTGCGACCTCTAGCCAGTTGCTACCAGTTGCTGAGTCACAGCCTCAAGAAGAAGGGGTCGGTGTGACCAACCTGACCTAGTGACCAATGCGACCTCCACTAGTCGTATTGCAAAATCACATATGAATGCCCCAAAAAATGCGACCAATGCAACTAGTGTGACTCTCCCTTTGTTCTAACGTTGGTGGAGGCCATCAATATTGATTACATCATTGAGAGTGAAGTTCTCACTATTGCAAGTGGCATACACCATATCAAGAGACATAATCCATGTATGCCTTTTGTCTATGGTTTTTGGAAACTTAGTGAGGCTCTAAGAAGGATTGTTGAAGGAGTTGTTGTGATCAAGGCCAAAGGAGAAGCTGGTATGTGGAATGTATTGAAGCAGTAGGACATAAAATTTCTGCATTAGGTAATATATGTGAGCTGCAGAGCTTGGATTATGATACATCTCTACCTTTGTTAAACAAATTGTTGCTCCCTCTGAGCTTGGGAGGCAAACCCAAACTGTTGTAAAGGTTGCATGTTGTAATTTTTGCAACAAGAGGCATTCCTACACATGCTAATGTTGCCTTGGTGGTGTGTGTTGAAGAGTGTTAGGGAGTGTCAGGGAATCACAAGGGAGAACTAGGTGAAAATGCATGGAAATGAACAAATAAGAGTGTGTGCCAAGGAGTGTTAAAGAATTCCAGGTGTCTCAAGTACAAAGTGTGTTAGGAGAAGGTCATAATATCCTATGGTTACAATAAGGGGTTGGTCAAAGAAATTTCATATAAAGGGAGACTTTGGGTTGGGCACAACATTGTTTTTCCAATGACTTGGTTGGGTTCCCAAGTCGCAAAAAAAGTAAGGCTGTCTATGTGGGCATGACAACTAGGGAGTGCTGAGGTGTGCCAAAGTATGTCAGGAAATACTAACACATGCTAGAAAATTCCAAGGCATGTTAGGCATGCCAAGACAAGGAAATTGTTAAGGCATGCCAAGATATGCTAGGTGATAAGGTGTGGTGTGAACGCATGCTAGGGAGTGTTAGGTCCAAGTGCTAGGGAAACACAAGGGAGAAATAGTTTCATATGCATGGAAATGAAGTGTTAACGAGTTCCAGGTGTGCTAAGGAGGGAGAGACAAGGTATGTTATGTATTTTCAAGGCATGCTAGAGTCTTAGGGAAGCAATATACCAAGATGTGTCAAGTGCTAGGCTGTGCCAATGTGTGCTAAGGAGTGTTAGGAAGTGATAAGGAAACACAAGGGAGAACTAGGTTAAAATGCATGGAAATGAATGAATAAGAGTGTGTGACAGGGAGTGCCAGCGAGTTCCAGGTGTGCTAAGGAGAGAGTGGAAAGGTGTTCCAGGAAGCGCTAAGTCATTCTAGAGTGCCAGGGTGGCATGTGACCAAAATGTGTCAGGTGCCAAGGTGTGCGAACATGTGCTAGGAAGTATTAGGGAGTGCCAAGGCATGTCAAGGAATGAAAAGTGTGCTAACACATAGCAGACAATGTCAATGCATGTTGAGGATTGTTAGGGAGTTCCAGGGGAACACAATGGATAATTAGGTCAAAATGCTTGGTAATGAATGAATAAGAGTGTGTGCCAAGGAGTCTCAGTGAATTCCAGGTGTCCCAAGGATGAAGTGTTTTAGGAGAAGTTCAGAATAATAATTGCAAGAGGGTAGTCTATGGTTGTGATAAGGTGTGGAAAGATTAATTTCAGATAAAGGGAGACTTTGGGTCGGGCACAACATTGTTTTGATAATGACTTGGTTGGGTTCCCAAGTTGCAAAAAAAGTAAGGTTATCTATGAGGGTGTGACAACTAGGGAGTGCCAAGGTGTTCCAGGGAATTTAAGGTTCCCAAGTAAGGCTAGTTGTGAGGGCATGAGTGCCAAGTCGTGCTTGGGAATGCTAATATGTGCATTATATGGTGAAAGCATGTCAAACATGCTAAGGTGTTCCATGTGTTAAGGCATGCCAATATGTGTAAGGGTGTGACAATGCGTGTCAGGGACATTCAAGGAAAAAAATGGAGAAAAAAGTTGAACTACAAAGAGATGAACACATAAGAGGGTTAATAAGTCATCATTTTACCTTTTTCGTGGGGGGCATTCTAGGCACACCAACACTAGGTGAAAATAGGTGCTAAGTGCCAAGTGTTAGTGCATTCTACTTGCCAAATATTCCTCTATTTATTCTCATCTACTTTCCAGTAATTGATCTCAAATATATTTAATATTAAACCATGCCGAAGCATACCAAGTCATATCATGAATGCATGTGAGACATGCTTAAGACTTTCCAAGTGCTAACATGTGGCAAGTGCCAATGTGTGTCAGGGATTTTTATGCATGTTATGAAGTGGCAAGGCATGTTGAAAAGTGCTAAGTAGAGAGTGCTAATGCATGTTGAGGAGTGTTAAGGAGTACTAGGACAACACAAGGGAGCACTAGGTAAAAATACATGGCAGTGAATGAATATGAGGGTGTGTTGGGGAGTGGAAATGAGTGATAGTTGTCATGTCAAGGAGGGAGTGAGAAGGTATTAATATAAGAATTCACACACCTTATTGACCACTCAATTCCTACCATTCTCACACCATAAAAAAAAACCATAAAAATTTCATTCTTAAAATCTATTGTGTAGTTTCCTAATGTCATTCAAGTAGAATCTCTCAATTACTTATGTCAGTAATGGTGAGATCATTTTTTTATTCTCTTAAAGGAACTCTTTCTAGACATGTACCCCATCAAACATAAATCATTGAGTCAAAAAGAATGGAAATAAATGAATAAGAGGGTGTGTTGGGGGTGTTAGCGAGTGTCAGGCGTGGCAAGGGGGGAGTGACAAGGCATACTACGAAATTCTATGGAATTTCAATAAGTGTCAGGGTGTGCTAATATGTGTCAAATAGTGCCAAGGCATGACAGGACATGCCATGTGTTAAGTAGGGAGTGACAAGGTATGTTAGGCAATTCCAAGGGATGATAGAGTGATAGGAAAGCATGCCAAGTTGTGCCAAGTTCCAGGGTGTGCCAATGTGTGCCAAGGAGTGTTAGGGAGTGCTAGATAAACACAAGGTAGCGCTATGTCATAATTCATGGAAACGAATGAATAATAGTGTGTGACAAGGAGTTTCAACGAGTTCCATGTGTGATAAGGAGGAGTGACAAGGCATGCTTGGTAGTGATAAGGAATGATTGAGTGTTAGGGCGGGATGCAGCCAAGATGTTCCAACACATGCAAGGAAGTGTTAACTAGGAATGCTAGGGAACACTACGTCAAAATTCATAGAAATGAACAAATAAGAGTTTGTGATTGGAAGTGTCAGTGACTTCCAAGTGTGCTAAGGAGGGATTGACAACGTATTCCAGGCAGTGTTAAGGCATGCTATAGGCCAGGGTGACATTCCAAGATGTCCTAGGTGTTAGGGTATACCAACATGTGCCAAGGAGTGTTAAGGAATGATATGGAAACACAAGGGAGCAGTAGGTAAAAATCCATGAAAATAAATGAATACGAGTCTGTGATTGGTATTTTCAATGAGCTCTAGGTGTGCTAAGGAGAGAGTGAAAAGGTATGCTAGGTAGTGCCAATGAATGCTAGAGTGCTAGGGTGGCATGCAAAAATGTGCTAGGTGTTAGGGTGTGCCAATGCATGCTAGGGAGTGTTAGGTAAACACAAGGAAGCACTAGATCAAAATGCATGGAAATGAATGAATAAGAGTGTGTGATATGGAGTTTCAATGAGTTCTAGGTGTGTTAAGGATGGAGTGACAAGGTTATATGCTAGGCAATGCCAAGGTATGTTAAACTACCAAGGCGTGTTAGGAAGTGCTACGGCGTGTTAGGGAGTGTAAAATCATGTCAAGGAATTTAGGGGATTCTAACACATGCCACACAATTCCAAGGCATTTAAGACATGTCAGGTGTCATGGCATGTCAAGATGTAAACTATGTTTCTTAGTTGTTTTACAACCACAGTTGTATGTGATGAGCCTTGTTTTGGTAACTTGTTAAGTGGGATCAATTGAGATTGGACATGAGTAGTCTAATATGAGTTACATGTAGTTCTTAGGTGAACAAGGCACATGTTGAATTTCCACGACACATGAGAATTTGGGTTTGGTTTTAGAATCTTTGATGCAAACACACTCAAGTGCCACAACACATAAAATTTTCATAATGAAATATACACACATTAGGGAATCAATTAGCGCACATGAACAATTTTAACTTTTTCAAACCTTTCTTCATTAAATTACAAACTGTAATAGAATAGGCTAGAGCTCTCGTACTAGGGATGATGACCCTTTACAATCACACTGATATAAGGAATACAACTAGGGCTTGGTGTTAGTCCTTTGAGAACCAATTTACCTTGAACAAGACAACACTTGACCCAATTTTTGATGGTGGACACACATAGCCCTTTCAATCCACATGTCTTGAAAACATATGGCAGGTCCTCTTTCCTCCCATTATGCAAGTCATCAATCTACCTCTATCAATGAGCCAAAATCATTTATGTTACTGAACCCAGCTCAAAAAAAAATTCCCTCTATCTACCTCTTTTTTCCTTTAAGGTTTGCAACACTTAAATTTTCCGAAGAGTTGTAGTGAACAACTCTTTGGTCTACCCACTTTTGCCATACTGCTACTCCAGGATGACAAGTCTAGGGATGTGGAGGTTTCCGTTCTTCTCAATGACGCAATAATCTACAATACAATGAACTAGGGCTAGTTTGATATCCCACTTGATTGCTACTTTAGTCCTTCAAATTCTGCACGTCCTTAGGCCCAATACACCTACCTTCTACCAGTCATGTTTTCCTTCACAAGTACAGGACTTAGAGATATTCTTTGACAGTCACCTAACAACCCTCCAATTGTACTTAGATTGCCATCAATTTTCCCAACCACAGTAAATTTTTTTACTGATATAGTGCCCACAATGCTACCCTCATCTAGGGCTCTTCAAATATGCCTCCTAATAGTGATTTGAGTCCTCTCAAAATCACTATTCTTGTGTACCAATTTTTTGTTGTCCAATCTATGAAAAAATCTGAACTACTCATCTTATCATCCTTCTAAAAATTTGTAGATATGTGAACTAGGGTCACAAATCATCCATCAATAGTCCATTGACTAACTGTTTATAGGCTGCTTCAGATCCTTGTCCAAAACTCTATGGACAGTGCAACAAAATCAACTCCTCTTCATGTGAATCCATTCCTCATATGACACATTTATTCTGCTCCATCTTCGACTCAGGTTCCACCTTCCTTTGGATTTTGTATCTCCGTGCATACTTCTGCAAACCATCTTCCAAATTTGTGGTATATATTACAAAGATAAACCTCTCTCTAAGGGTCACAACCCCTCTTCTTATATGCAGATTTGTCATAGTATTAATGACATACCTTATGGATTGAACATGCTAGGAAACCTCCCTAAATAGGAAATTATACTTATATTCTAATTTCTTTAGAAAAAACCATATCCACCCATAGCAAAAAGGAAAAATCTTTCCTCCATAATAGACTCGGCCTAGCTCATATGGATCCATAGATTCTGGTCATTTCTTTGACTGAATATTGACTTGAACTTTAGATCTATACGACCCTCAAACTACGGTTACTTCAGCCAATATCACACCTATGACTACTTTTGTTTTGTCCCTAAATTATAGTGCAGAACGTCCTCCATTTGTGTTGGTATTTATCACAGACCTCGCAACCTAGTAACCAGAACAAGGTAGGGTCTCATCACTCTCTTCTATTTCAAAATTTTATGTAGACTTCACACTGAAACACCACTAAAATCACATGCCCAAATTATCATGAGTCGCCTCTCTTGAGATTTATCTTCCCTAAGAGAACCAGCAATATTCCATCCTACTTCCTATCTCAAACCCATTAAGATATGTGACATTATTTTGAACCCTGACATGATTAGCTTACTCTTGGTGGATGATCATGGCCTCCCTTTAGCAACGCTTACTCAGACCTCTAACTAGACCTACTTTAGGACTACATCTCTCCTAGCCTGCTTGATAAAATGAGCTCCTTCTCACTTGATGTTCTTGCCTTCATACTAAGGCCTCATTAAATAGCTTTTCCTAGCTAGGACTCTTAAGAACGCTCTAGAAATTATGAACTTTATCTACTTAGACCTTAGGAAATATTATTTTTCTGTTTAATTTTCTTTTATATTTTAAACCTCATCTCGTGTCCAAAGCCCCTTCGCTTGGGTTATTTTCCCACAAAACATTTTGTGGCTAAAATCACACAAACCCATCTCACTAGGCTTGTGGAGTACCTCTGAAGCTACACAATTTAACAACATAGTCTAGTTGTAGTAATCATAACTTGGTCAAGCTCATATAGTCAAGCGAGGACTTGGTTGGGTTCGCAAGTTGAAAATTAAGTAAGGGAAGTTGTGAGGGCATGATAACTAGGACGGGTTAGGGAATGCCAAGGAATGAAAAGGTGTGTTAACACATGCTAGACAATGTCAATTCATGTTGAGGATTGTTAAGGAGTTTCAAGGTATCACAAGGAAGAACTAGGTAAAAATGGATGGAAATGAACAAATAAGAGTGTATTCCAGGGAGTCTCAATGAATTCAAGTGTGCCAAGGATGAAGTGTATTAGAAAAAGTTCATAATAGGATTTGTAATAGGCTAGCCTATGATTTCGATAAGGGGCTTGACAAAGCAATTTTAAACAAAGGGAGACTTTCTGTTGGGAACAACACTATTTTTCATTTATATATTATTTTTATATGACATGTGGCACACTTTGGCTAAATTCTCATGTTCTAAACTATTTTAGACAATTCCTATTGTACATTGTTATGTATAAGTTTTGGGGAACTTGACTTGTGCCGACCTATATATTGTGTGTCCTGTGTATCTTGTGGTTCTTACAAACTCTCAGTTAATGCTCTACTATTTATATGAACTAGACATACATGTGAAATATTGCCTATGTAAGCTATGTTTCTTAGTTGTTTTATGGTCATGGCTAGATGTGATCCTTGTCTTGGTAAGTTCTAAAGTGGGAAAAGTCTAGCTTGGACATGACTGGACTAAGATGAGGTATAGGAAGTTCTTAGGTGAACAAGGCACAATATGCTTGTTGTAGGTGCAATTGATCAAGTTGTTATGGCTGAAGCAAACCAATGTCACATGAACTGGAATAGCTAAGGACTTGATTGGGTTCCCAAGTCATGAAAAAACGTAAGGATATTTGTGAGGGCATGAGTGCCAAGGCATGCTAGGGAATGATAACATGTGCCAGATAGTTCGAAAGAATGTAAAATATGCTAAGATGTGTTAAGTGCTAAGGCATGCCAATATCTACAATGGTGTGACAACACATGCCAGGGACTATGAAGGAAACAAAAAGGAGAAACAAGTTAAAATACAAGGAAAATAACACATCATAGGGTTAATAAGTCATCAATTTACATTTTCCAAGAGGGGCATGCTATGCACACCAATACTAGGTGGAAATGAGTGTCATGTGCCAAGTGTTAGTGCATTCTAAGTACCAAATCATCCTTTGTTACTTCTCTTCTACTTTCCAGTAACCGATCTCAAATAACTTTAATATTAAACCATGCCAAAGCATACTGAGGCATCTTAATGAATTCTATACATGATAATGATCATGGCCTCTTTATAACTACATGTCTCTTCACCCCCTTGATCAAATGAGATCCTTCTCACTTGATGTTATTTCCTTCATCCTAAGG
Organism: Pinus albicaulis; assembly: GCA_034641835.2. Taxonomy (NCBI): domain Eukaryota; kingdom Viridiplantae; phylum Streptophyta; class Pinopsida; order Pinales; family Pinaceae; genus Pinus; species Pinus albicaulis. The sequence goes on from JAXQQM020065935.1 coordinate 22,560, forward strand.
ACTCCTTAAATAGTTTTTCCTAGACCTCTTAGGAACCCTCTAGAACTTATGGGCTTTATCCACTTAGACCTTAGGAAATATTAATTTTCCTTTTTAATTTTATTTTAGATTTTAAAACCCGTCTTGGGTCCAAAATCCATTTTCTTTGCTTCTATTCCCACAAAGACTTTTGTGACAAAACTCACACAAAGCCATCTCATTAGGCTTGTGGAGTACCTCCCAAGCTACACAATTCAACAAAATAGTCTAGTTGTAGTAACTATAACTTGGTCAAGATCTTGTAGTCAAGAGAGGGCTTGGTTGGGTTCCCAAGATGAAAATTAAGTAAGGGTAGTTGTGAGGGCATGCAAAGGAATGAAAAGGAATGCTAACACATGTCATACAATGTCAATGCATGTTGAACTAGAGTGTTAGGGAGTGTTGGGGCATATCAAGGGATAACTAGGTAAAAGTGCATGGAAAGGAACAAATAAGAGTGTGTGCAAGGGAGTGTTAGAGAATTCAAATGTGCTAAGGACGAAGTGTGTTAGGAGAATTTTAGAATAGGATTTATAGGAGGCAAGCCTACAGTTGTTATAAGGGGCTCGAAATAGCAGTTTTAGAGAAAGGGATATCACTTTGTGCTAGGAACAACATTATTTTTCCTTTAGTTATTTTTTTTTTATATGAGATGTGGCACACTTTGGCTACATGATCATGTTTTAAACTATTCTAGATAATTGCATATTGTAAATTGTTGTGTATAAGTTTTGGGGCACTCAACTTGTGTCAACTTATATCTTGTGTGCCTTGTGAATCTTGTGGTTCTTGCATACTCTTAGTTCATGTTCTATTTTTTATATGAACTAAACATACATGTGAAATATTGTCTATGTAAGTTATGTTGCTTAGTTGTTTCATGGAAATGGCTAGATCATGTGATCCTTGTATTTGTAAATAGTTAAGTGGGACAAGTTGAGATTGGACATGAGTGGCATAAGATGAGTTATAGGAAGTTGTTAGGTGAACAAGGCGCAATCTACTTGTAGTAGGTGCAATTGGTCAAGTTGTTGCGGTTGAAGAAGGCCAATGTTTTCACATGAAGTGAAATGGCCAAGGACTTGATTGGGTTCCCAAGTCATGAAAAAATGTAAAGGCTAGCTGTGAGGATATGAGTGCTAAGGCGTGCTAGGAAATGCTAAGATGTGCCAGATACTTTGAAGGCATGTGAAACATGATAAGATGTGCCAAGTGATAAGGCATGCATTAGGGGAATTTTGAGGTCTAAAATGGGCCTTCTAAGGAAATAATAAAATAATATTTGATTACATCATCAAATTTTAGAGGGAAAAAAGAAAAAACTATTTTTTCAACTCGTATTTTCAACTTATCTCCCAAAGTTTTTACTCAAATTTCGAGTAGGAGTACTTGTTGGATGAAAAATTTAATTCCTCATCCAATGAGTACCCGTATTGCATATTTTTGAAGGACCCTGCTACATGAAAATGGGAAATACATGAAAAACGTGATTGCAATCATGTTTTTTCATGTATTTCTCATTTTTCATATAGCAAGTCCACGCAAAGTATGCAACATGGTTACTCCTTGGATGAGGAATTAAATTTTGCATCCAATGAGTGTTCCCGCATGAAATTTGATTAAAAACCTTGGAGATAAGTTGAAAATACGAGTTGAACAAGTAGTTTTATTATTTTATTATTTTTTAATCTTTTTACCCTTTTCCTTAAAAAATGGTGAATCATCCCCCATGGTTAACATAATCATCTTGAATTCTATTGGTTCTTATAAAGTTTATTTGGTTGTACATTTTTCTTAGGAGGCCCATTTTAGACCTCAAAATTCCCCTAATGCCAAGATGTGCAAGGGTGTGTCAATGTGTGCCAGGGACTGTCAATGCAACAAAAGGGAGAAACAAGTTAAAATACAAGGAAATGAACACATAAGAGGGTTAATTAGTCATCAATTTACCTTTTCTAAGAGGGGCATTCTAGGCACACCAACATTAGGTGCCAAGAGGTACCAAGTGAAAAGTCTTAGTGCATTTTAAGTGCCTGCAAGTCTTCCTTTGTTTCTTTTCATCTACTTTCCAAAAATTGATCTCAAATAAATTTAATATTAAACCATGCCAAATCATACCAAGGCATCTCAACGTGTTCCATACATGATAAGAATTTCCAAGCACCAACACGTGCTAAGCGCCAATATGTGTCAGGGACTGTTATGCATGCTATGAAGTGGAATGGCATGTTGAAGAGCACTAAGGTGTCCTAGAGAGTGCTAATGCATGTTTAGGAGTGTTAAGGAGTAATAGGACAAAACATTAAGGGATCACTACGTAAAAATTCATGGAATTTAATGATTATGAGGAACATGTGCCAGGGACTAGTGTTAATGAGTGCTAGTTGTCATGCCAAGGAGGGAGTGACGAGGTATGTTAAGCATTGGTAAGGCATGCTAGGGAATATCAAGGCATGCAAATAAGTGCCAAAGTGTGCTAGGGAGTTCCAGGGTGTGCTAGTTATATGTTCCAAATAGTGCCAAGATATGCCAATACATGCCAGGTGCTAAGGATGTGCAGGGTGCCAGGGTATGTCAATATGTGTCAAGAAGTGTCAAGGCAACAAAAGGAAGAACCAAGCTAAAATGTAAGGAAATGAACACATAAGAGGGTTAATAAGTCATAAATTTATCTTTTTCAAAAGGGGCTTGCTAGTCACACTAATAATAGGTCCCAATACATGCCAAGTGGCATTGTGTTCCAAGTGCTAATGTATGTCAATGCATTCAACCAAGGTGTTCCAGGGTAGGCTAGTGACTACATGCATGCCAACACATGCTAGGAGAGTTCCATGTTGTGCTAGCGCATGCCACCATGTGCTTGGGTGTCAGTTTCATGACAAGATGTTCTAGGTACAAAGATGTTCCAAGACATGTGGGGTGTTAAGAAATGTTAATGTGTGACAAAGAATTAATTTAAGGTGTGCCCGGATTGTTTAGGAGTGTTAGGTATTTATCATTAATATAATTGTCAGAGCTTTATTATGTATTAAATAATATATTTTATACACACACTAGTGAAACTCTATCTAAAGGGAATTTTATGGATGATAAACTAAGTAGATATGTGATCAGGAGATTAAGTCTCTTGTAGAAAAATGCTCAAAAATGAAGTTGCTCAGAATTGGTCCAAACTAGAACGAATGGAAAGAGCTCGGAAAAACGATCATGTAGACGTGAACGACACTGAAAACCGACGCCGTATGAGAAAGTTATTCAGCTTTGAAGTTTGCCAATTTCAGTAAAAAAAATGGCCAATTTGACTTTATAAAAATTTTTATTAAAAAAAGAATATTCCACAGAATATTCTAGGAATATTTCGTGGAATATTCCACAGAATATTCTACGAAATATTCCTACAACGGCCAATCACAGGGCACCATGTGGCCAACCCGGAGGCCGTCACGTGGCCCCAAGGTGGAATGAAAAGTGCGTTTTAAAATTTGTTTAATGCACACGACAGGATTTGAACCCGGGTGGGCATGGTAACAACTGAGCGGCCCAACCGTTGGGCCACGAGCACATCTTATAAACAATGGGTGAGATATTATATTTAAAGTTTAAATTTGTTTTAGACGGGGCCCAAAAGGGGGCCAGCCCCCTCCACATACGACCTTGGCATCGGAACCTGGAGCTATTTCAATCGGCGCGCTACACTATTGGAGTTATGGTCACGTGGGTTTTGGCACCATATTATAATATATTGTTTTATAATAAAGTTTCATCACATATAACTCAAAGTTGTTCAACCAACTTCCAAACGGTGCGGTCACATGGCTTTAACTCCTTAGCCCTCAACGTTGGCGGTATTATGGCAGAGTGCCCAAATTTTAGCGTCGTTCCCTAATTTTTCGGAGTTATCTGGCAGTTCTCCACATTTAGTGGAGTTTTTCAAGGGGTAACTAGACAAAACTTCAGTTAGCCATAACTTTGGCTAGGGAAGTCCAATTGAAGCGATTTGTTTTCTGATTTTGGGGTATTGAAGCATTATGGAGCTGTTGGGACAGGTTTCAGAGCCATCAAGGAACTCTTTCAGTGATTTTACCAGCGAATTTGATTGTGGAGCCACCAGGGCTTGGTGAAAGATCAGCTGTGTTGGACTATACTCATCCATTTGAGGTGAATGAATAGTCGATTTTTATTGTTTTCAGTCCTCTGTTTCTGAATTTGCAGCTAATTTAGCCTTTTGAGGCTTTCTTCACAATGTAATACTTAATTTGAGAATTAATGAAAGAGGGAAAAGCCTATTTGGAGGCTTTTGGACCCAACAGAGGTAGTCCAAAAGAGGGGTGAATTGCTTAAAAAAATGCTATCTGTAATGCTGTGTATTTTTTCTGTTATATTCCAGATTTTACTACATTAAACAATAATTTTTAATAAGTCCATTTATCCCAATGAGACTTATACAGTGTTCAAAACTCATTAGTTTCACTTCAAACCACATTACTTCCATTGCAGAATACTTGAACTTGCTTATTCACACATAAATTTTGGTTAATGAATACTTTGCAAACATAAAAAAATACTTTCATTGACAGATCGATTTAGTGTTTACCTTATATTTCTTTAGGCAGAGCCAGTAAGAGGGCCAGAAGCTTCTGGTTTCATTCTTTCTAGTAAAGGTGAAATGACCAGTAAATGCCCCTACTGTCTATCTCTGTATAAGAAATATTTTGTTCACACAATTTCATATCAGAATGGTATCAGAGCTTTAGGTTGTGCTCAAAAATTTTGTGAAATTTGTGCAAGAAGATTGTGTTATTCTGAAAAATTTTATGCTTACTAGGTTGAAATTGAAAAGAGGGGAAGGTCAATTGGTTAGAGAACAAGTTAATCCTCAACCAAGGAGGGCTAGGGTGCCATTATCTCCACCTTCAATTTCATTCTCATTAGCCTTAGAATCAGCCACAAACATGTCTTCCAGAGAAGGATAAGTACATGAGGAAATGGATTCCAAGGAAGAAGAAAGAGTCTTTAGAAAAGCTTTCTTGGACATGACTGAGATGGTTAGGATCCTCTATCAGGAGAGAAATGATAGGATTGTTGGAGAAGGGTCTAGAAACCAAAGAGAAGAAGGAGATTCTTCAGGAGGGAAGAAAGACCAGGATGAGTCTAAGAAAGGGAATGGAGGAAATGGTGATCCTTCATCTCCATCGTCATCCTCTTCCTCCACATCATCCTCTTCAACTTCTGTTAATCAGTCACACAAAACAAAAACATCTCTTAAAAATCCTTTGTTAAAGCTTCATGTGAAGTTTGAGTTGCCGATGTTTAATGGTGATGTGAATGCAGAAAAATTGGATAACTGGATTAGATAGCTGGAAGTCTATCTAAGAATTTAGAATTTGCATGATGATGACACAAAAATCCAATTAGCCTCTTTGAGAATGGATGGAGTAGCTTTGGTTTGGTGGGAAGCCAAAACCAGGGAGGAAATTAAAAGCATGGTAAGATAAATCTAACTTGGAATGATTTTACTACTCATATTAAGAAACAGTTTTATCCTCTTGCTCATATTCAGAAAGAAATCATGAATTGGTAAAATTTTAGGCAACTTAAGGGTCAAAATGTGCAAGATTATACCCAAGAGTTTAGAAGGAGAGCACTTCTACTTGGAGTAGACTTATAAAGTCAAGACACCTTGTTGAAATACATAGGAGGTTTGCACAATTATCTACAACATACTATTCTAATGTTTAATCCTACCAAGTTAGATGAAGTCTGTGTCCAGGCTACACATTTAGAGGTTAGAGGAAAGAATATTTTTGATGAGGATAGTAATTTCAAAAACAAAGGAAAGAAAAGAATTGCAAATTCAAGAAAAGAAAAAGGAAAGTTCTTTTACAAGAACTGTTCAAAGACAAGTCATGATGAAGATCATTGTTGGAAGCTTCATCCTGAACTGAAACCAGAAAAATACAAGAAAAAAAACAAGACCAAAGAAAAGGAGAAAACTGTAGCAACAGTTGAGCAATACTTAGGGTCAGACTCAGGAGATGAGACAAAAAGCATAGCCATGGTTTTAAAGAACATTAAGGGGAAATAAGTGGAGCAAGACACAACTCCCAGTTCTAGCTCTTTGAATTGCCACAAAGATACTCATGAAGAAAAGAGGAGGATAGAGCTCTTCCATGTGAGGGTAATTTCAAAACATACCAAAATTGACACACTATTTGATAGTGGGTCACAAGCGAATCTTATATCTGAAGACTTGGTCAAACAATTAAAACTTGAGACCATTCCACATCCGAAGCCTTATCCACTTGGATGGATATGCAAGGATGCCAATTTTCAAGTCTCAAGGAAGTGCATATTGCACTTTGCAATAACTACACACTTTATTGACACAGTGGAACTTTATGTGGTGCCGCTTGATATCTCAGGTATTGTTTTGGGAAGTCCTTATTTATTTGACAGGAAGGCTATCTTTCATCGCCATGAAAACAAGTATCAATTGTTCAAATATGGTAAAGAGTACATTGTGAGAGCTCACAAGAAGAAGCTGGAATCTTCTTTACTCCATGCAAGTTAATTGAAAAGACTAGTTAATGCAAGTCAAAGTCTAACTTTGTTAATGTTGAAACGACCAGACTTTGAGCATTCACCTTTTTATGATGTTGCTAATAATATGTCTCAGTTTAATAACAGTTTGTATTTGAAAGAAGATGATATTATGTTGCACAAATTACCTTTAGGGTCAGCCAATGCAGAGAATGAAGTGTCAAAGCAAAGCAGTGCAAGAAAGGAGGACACACAATTCAACATGGGACAAAGTTGGTTTCAGAATGGTAGAATTCGCCATGGGAACAACTTGCAAGGTGAATCTTATTTTAAGTCTTCTGGGAAGTTTGATCAGTGTAGAAAAATTTTGTTTTCTGTAGATTACAATTGCTGTTCTGCAAATTTTAATCATTTGCATCATGACTCAGTCAATCTTAGCAAGGGTCGATCAGTTGATTCCAGAGACAGATTATCATTTTCTCAAAAGCTCCATTTGATGAAATCGGGTAGATTTCAGTTATTCAAGGGTGGAAGAGTGGAGAATCAGTCTCCACATTATCAGTTTCACTAGTCAGAGAGATTTTGGGGTCCAAAAGCTTCCCATTTGGGAGGTGTGATCAGGAGATCAAGTCTCTTGTAGAAAAATTCTCAAAAAATAAGTTGATAAGAATTGGTCCAAAATAGAACTACTGGAAAGAGCTCGGAAAAACGATCCTGTAGAAGCAAACGACACTGAAAACCGATGCCATATGAGAAAGTTATTCATCTTTGAAGTTTTCCAATTTCAGTAAAAAAAATGGCCAATTTGACTTTATAAAAAAAAAAAACTATTAAAAAAAGAATATTCCACAGAATATTATGGGAATATTCCATGGAATATTCCATAAAATATTCTATGGAATATTCCTACAACGGCCAATCACAGGGCGCCACGTGGCAAACTCGGAGGCCGCCACGTGGCCCCAAGGTGGAATGAAAAGTGCATTTTAAAATTTTTTTATTGCACACGGCAGGATTTGAACCCGGGTGGGCGCGGTAACAACCGAGCAGCCCAACTGTTGGGCCATGAGCATGTCTTATAAAAAATGGGTGAGATATTATATTTAAAGTTTAAATTTGTTTCAGGCGGGGCCCAAAAGGGGGCCAGGCCCCTCTACATATGACCCTGGCATCGGAACCCAGAGCTATTTCAAACGGCGCGCTACACTGTTGGAGTTATGGTCACGTGGGTTTTGGCACCATATTATAATATATGGTTTTATAATAAAGTTTCATCGCATATAGCTCAAAGTTGTTCAACCAACTTCCGAACGGTGCGATCATGTGGCTTTAACTCCTTAGCTCTCAACGTTGGAGGTATTATGGCGGAGTGCCCAAATTTTAGCGTCGTTCCCTAATTTTTCGGAGCTATCTGGCAGTTCTCCACATTTAGTGGAGTTTTTCAAGGGGTAACTGGACAAAACTTCAGTTAGCCATAACTTTGGCTAGGGAAGTCCAATTGAAGCGATTTTTTTATTTTATTTTGGGGTATTGAAGCATTCTGGAGCTGTTGGGATAGGTTGCAGAGCAATCAGGGCACTCTTTCAGTGATTTCACTAGCGAATTTGATTGTGGAGCCACCAGGGCTTGGTGAAAGATCAGCTGTGTTGGACTATACTCATCCATTTGAGGTGAATGAATAGTCGATTTTTACTGTTTTCAGTCCTCTGTTTCTGAATTTGTAGCTAATTTAGCCTTTTGAGGCTTTCTTCACAGTTTAATACTTAATTTGAGCATTAATGAAAGATGGAAAAGCCTATTTAGAGGCTTTTGGACCCAGCAGAGGTAACCCAAAAGAGGGGTGAACTTCTTAAACAATGTTATCTGTTATGCTGTGTATTTTTGCTGTTATATTCCAGATTTTACTACATTAAACAATAATTTTTAATAAGTCCACTTATCCCAATGAGACTTATACAGTCATAAAAACTTATTAGTTTCACTTCAAACCACATTACTTCCATTGCAGAATACTTGAAATTGCTTATTCACACATAAATTTTGGTTAATGAATACATTGCAAACATAAACAAATACTTTCATTGATAGATCGATTTAGTGTTTACTTTATATTTCTTTAGGCAAAGCCAGTAAGAGGGCCATAAGCTTCTGGTTTCATCCTTTCTAGTAAAGGTGAAATAACCAGTAAATGCCCCTATTGTCTATCTCTATATAAGAAATATTTTGTTCACACAATTTCAGATCAATATGAATCATGTGTTGACTCATAGGAAAACTCTATTCGACTAATGATTACTTGAGGGAAATGATACACACTAATTAATTCTTAAAAATGTGACTGATGTAACCACTATGGCCTTGGAAATATCATAAAAAATACTCCACAATAATGGCCTTAAATCATTATATTTTGAAAAAAAATATATTAACAATCATATAGAGTCATCAAAAAATCATTGGAATTATTAACGGTGATGAAAATTTTTTGACCGTCACCAAAAGTAACAAAAATATTATTGGTGAGGGTCATTAAAAGTTCGTCACTAGAAGTGTCACCAAAGAGAGAATTAGTGATGGGCCTTTAACGAACCTCACCAAAAGTGTCATTTAAAATGGCTTTGGTGACGAACCTTAAAGGACCATCACTATATACACTTACAGTTGCACTTTTTTAAGGACCGTCACCATATGTGACATTGGTGACGGACCTTAAAGTCCCATCACAAGCATAACCCTCACTAATGTCCTTTCCTCTTGTAGTGTTCTCTCCATTCTTTTTTTCTTGACTGCATTAGTGAGGTCCCTCCTAGATATGAAAAGAGATGAGATGGAACTCATTCCTCCCATCATTTCGATCTCTTTATCCTTCTCCTTATTCTCCTAATAGCATAATGGCTGAGATCCACAGGTTGAGCCAAGATTATGCTTTGATACCATTGTAATATTCCCAAATGGGAAAAGAAGAAATATTGAACACAATAAAGGAAATAGTAGTGTAAATCAACACATAAACAATGGAGACCAATATGGAGCCATCACATTATGTATAATAACAACAAATAAATACAAAATAGTGAGGCATCAATCATATGAAATAAAGAAACAAGTCGCCCATAAACAATCACTACCAAATATGAGATGTTGCTACAATACAAATTACCAGAGAGATGCTACAATGCATTGATACTAAGCATAACTACAACAAGAGATTAGAAAATGATAGAAAAATACTGATATATGCCTCAAAAGATACTAACAGGAAGATCAAGGCACTATATCAACTACCCAAGACAACCCAAGAGGGTTTCCGGAAAATGCATACAATATGCAAATGTAAGTTGTAGCCCTAGGGCTGAAGGTATGCTGAAATGACAAGAATGGGAAGATATGGCTGAAATTGATGTAGAATCCTATAGCTCTTCTCTAATAGATCCCACGGATGAAAGGATGTCCCCTCCACTGAAGAAATCACCTCCCAAATCACACACTGCAACCACCCCTGCAACTCCTCCCTAAAATAACATAGATCCAGACTAAAACTGCATTGTAGGGAATAATATCACCATGTCCTGGTGCCAAATATGTCAATAAAGCCCAAGGATCTACTTTTCTATCCTCCAAATGGAAGTAAACCTTCCTCCACTGAAACACAAGCTCCGAAATGGCCCAATGAAATCCCCCATTATAGCACCTTGCAATTCAACACATATCTAAAAAAAATATTCATTGTAGAAGAAATTTGTAGCTTGAAAAAATGTCAGAATGTGGAAATAATTCTCAAGAAAGTCTCCTGAGTAGGAACTCTATGTCCCCCAAGGATGAAGGTGGGATTCCTGCTCGGGAACACCCTTGTGCTAAACAACACTGCAATCTTAGCTAAACATCTAAAGAGAGCCAAAGTCTTAAATGAACACAATTAAATAATAATCCAAAACAAAATGGTTTCCATCCCCTTCCTTATATTCTTGGTGAGCTTCCACGCCTTGGGCCCCACTCATTAAAGCCACTACTTCCATGCATGGAGTCTCCCTCCAAATTTGTGATGTCCGTCAATGAATGCCACTCCTTCCATTCCAGTGATATTTAATTTGGTCAAAGTTAACCCAATATTCATGCTCCAACCCCTTTTCACACATAAGGTGTTGTGAAACCAACTCCAAGAATAGAAGAAAAGAGATATCAATGCCTTAGAATTAAGCCACTTCGAGGGGGAAACCTCCAATACATTACATGAATGAACAATTATTGGATGATACAAATTAAAAAACCTCCTCTCTATATATAGGAGTCCATGGGGCCATAATGTAATCCTAGTGGGGCCAAAATGTAATCCTAGCCGACCTAACAATAATAATTTAAGGGCACAATAATAACAATATGGGGGTTACAGGGGTACAATAATAACAATAAGGGGGTTACACTAACAACAATAAGGGACTATACTAGTAATATAGGGATCTAACATGCCCCTCTCCTTCAAAAAAGTGGTGTCCTCAATGCTTGAGTAGCTCTGGGTGCTTCTATATAAAATTATTATCCTCCCATGTAGAATCTTCAGTGGGTAAGTTCCTCCACATGATGAGGTACTCTGAAATTGATCGATTCCTTAGCTGTCGAGTTCTTGTTTCCGTGACCGCTTTAGGTTCCAATATGATTTTTCCTTCCTCATCAAGGTCGGGCAATATTTTTTGAACTGGAAGATTTTCACCTATAACCTTCTTTAACCATGAAACACGAAAAACTGGATGCACTCATGAAGAAGCAGGAAGCTCAAATTTGTATGCCATAGTACCAATCTTTTTCAACAACTTGTAAGGACCATAGTACTTTGGCAATAATTTAGTATCCTTATTAGTTTGCTTGAGGGACATTTGTTTGTAGGTTGTAGCCGTAAAAATACCCAGTCTCCTACATCAAAACTTCTCTCACTACGATGTTGATCTTCCTATTGTTTCATTCGATTTTGTGCCAAAGTCAGGTTATCCTTTAAGAGTTGGAGAAATTCTTGTTGATGCTCGATGTGATATTCCACTGCTTGAACCTTCGAATTTTCTCTTAAAGATGATGTGATGGATGGTGGATGATATCCATAAAGTCCCATAAATGGGGTCATTTTTGCTGCAGTATGGAAGGAAATGTTATGCCACCATTCAGAGAGAAGTAACCACTTGACCCATTGTGTTTGTTTACCATATACAAAACAATGAAGATATCCTTCCAAACATTTATTTACTATCTCAGTTTGACCATCGGATTGAGGATGATAAGATGAGCTATGAGCTAATTGAGTACCCAAACAAGAAAATAACTCCATCCAAAAATTTCCAGTAAAAATGGGATCTCTCTCGCTCACAATAACCCTTGGGTTTCTGTGTAGCTTTTGAATTGTGTCCATAAATGTAGTAGCAACTGTACTTGCCTTAAATGGATGAGATAATGCACAAAAGTTTGCATACTTGGTAAGTCTATCAACTACCACCATGATGACACTCTTTCCTTCCGTCTTAGGTAAACCTGTGATAAAATCCATTGAAATATCCTCCCAATGTTGACTTGGAATGGATAAAGGTTGTAGAAGACCCAGGGTCTTAATTGTCTCAACTTTATTCTGCTGGAAAACCAAACATTCCGCCACAAACTTTTGAATATCAGATTTAAGGCCATCCCAAAAAAAAATCTTTCTTCACCCTCTGGTAAGTTTTTAAAAATCCTAATGTCCTCCTAAAGGAGAAGTGTGCAATTCCAAAAGAATATTTTGTTTTAGTTGGTAATTCTTACAAAGATATAAGCGATCTTTTTACCATAAGGAATCATTTTTCCAACTAAATATGTCATATGTACTAGGATCTTGCTGCAATTTTTTAATGAGTTTCCACACTTCTTCGTCCTTCTTCCATTCATCTCTTGCTTCGGTTATCCAATTTGGTTGGATAATAGAAATGGCAGAAATCAATGCTTCCACCTCTTCATTCTTCCTTGAGAGTGCATCTACAACAACATTTAGCTTCCCTTTTTTGTAGATTATTTCAAAGTCATAACCCAACATCTTTGTGACCCATTTTTGCTGCTCTTCTGAAGATAGTCTTTGTTCCGAAAAGTGTTTAAGACTATCATGATCATTTTTTACCTTGAAGTGTCTTCCCATTAGGTAAGTTCGCCATTTATTTAGTGCATGTAGTGTTGCTAACATTTCCTTCCCATAAATAGGTTTCTGTAAATATTTTCCTTTGATTGGACGACTTTCAAAAGCAATGGGTCTTCCTTCTTGCATTAAAACAACACCAATTCCATTTCGTGACGCATCACATTCCACAATAAAGGTTTCTGTGAAGTCTAGTGTAGCTAAGACCGGTGCTAGGCACATTACCTCTTTAAGATGTTCAAAGGCCTTAGTTGCTTCAGGAGTCCATGAAAATGCATCTTTCTTCAATAATGTTGTTAGAGGTGCTGCTATTCTCCCATAATTCTTAAAAAAATTGCGATAATACCCTGTTAACCCGAGAAATCCTCGCAACTGCTTTATGGTTGTGGGGACTTTCCATTTCTTAATGGATTTAATTTTGTTAGGGTCTACCTTAACACCCTCGTGAGTTACAATATGACCCAGATATTCCACCTCTTATACTCCAAAGAAACATTTGGATGTTTTTACATATAACTATTTCTCCTGCAATAGTTTGAGCACCCTATCAACATGTTGAACATGATCCTTCCAAGACCTGCTGTAGATTAGTATATCATCAAAAAAATACTAGCACAAATTTCTAAGGAAGGGTTTGAAAATGGAATTCATCAACCCTTGAAATGTATAAGGCGCATTGGTAAGGCCAAAAGGCATGACCAAAAATTCATAATGACCCTGATGAGTTCAAAATGTTGTTTTCGAAATATCTTCAGTCTTCATTCTAATTTGATGATATCCTAAACGAAGATCCAACTTGGTAAAATAAGTTGCTCCATGTAATTCATCCAATAATTCATAAATCACAGGAATGGGAAATTTATCTTTAATGGTGAGCTTATTGAGATCCCTATTATCTAGACACATGCGCCATGATCCATCCTTCTTGTGTACCAATACTACAGGAGCATAGAAAGAACTTTGACTGGGTTGAATTATGCCCGCCTCTAACATTTCTGCAATCATACATTCAATTTCGTTCTTTTGGACATAAGGATATCTATAAGGCCTGATGTTTGGATGAACACTTCCTGGAATCAAATGAATAACATGATCATGATCACAAATAGATGGGAGTCCTTCGGGAGTTTCAAACACCTTGGAATGATTGTCGAAGACTTTTTGGAGATCTGCAGAAATAGATGATTTTGATGTTGGAACTTCTAGTGAGAATAATTGTGAAATTATGCCTCGTTTTTATTTCTTTAGAAGATTTTTCATGAAATTAGATATTATTATCTTTCTTGGCTTCCCTGCAATACCCTGTAATTCAACTTCCTTTCCTTCTGAAAAAAAATTCAAGAAAAGTTCTTGAAAATTAAAGGCTACCATCCCCAAAGATTGTAACCGTTGTACTCCTAGTACAAAATTAGAACCTCCCATAGGAATGGAAAGAATTGGACTATTCAATACATATTCCCCCATGGTTAGCTTGATATTATGGCATTTTCCAGAGAAATTTATAGTTCCTCCATTTGCAACCATCACTTGACATTCTGGTGCTGGGTATAGGAAACAATTCAATTCCTTGGCTACCCTACAATGAATAAAATTATGGGTACTACCCGAATCAATCAACACTATTACCTTTTTCTTCTTGATATATCCTTCTATCTTGAGAGTTTGAGGAGTGGTAATTCCTGCCAATGCATTACACGATATGGTTAGACTCATTTCTTCCTCTTCTTGGGTTGGTTCCTGGTGTATATCCTCTTCTTGTTCATTTTCTTCTTCCTCTTCACAATCTATGTAAAATAATTTCTTCTCAGCACACTTATGACATTTAGTGTATTTGCTATCACAACTGTAGCAAAGCCCTTTTGCTCTTTTTTCTTCCAATTGTTGTGGTGTCAACCTTGTAGGTTGTGGAAATCTAGGAGTAGCAACACTTCCATCTTTATATAAGTGAGTGGTAGGCTTCCTTGTCGCCATAATTTTACATTCATTTTTTCTTGCCAACCTGAATGCCTTCTCCAATGACTCAGGTTCCAAAACACGAACTTCATGTTGGATGTTATCCTTTAAAGTAACTATGAAGAGATCAATCATGTGTTCCTCTGGAATATCAGTTACCCTTATATTCAATTTTTGGAAGTCCTCAATGTGCTCCCCCACTGAACACTTTTTTTTGAGATTTATCAATTGGCTAAAGAAAGTGTTTCTCTTTGTATCCTCATAATGTGCTATCATTTCCTCCGTAAAAATTTCCCAAGTGACAATTTTTTTGTGGGAGAAAATCCATCGATACCATACAAATGTATTTTGTTCTAAATGTAAAGTTGTAATGCATACCTTTTGTGTGTTTTGCACATTACTGAGATCAAAATATTGCTCCATCTGTAGTATCCATGTTACAGGATCCTTTCCATCAAACTTCCTCATATCCATTTTTGGAATATGGTGGTTCTTCCCTCCAACATTAGAGTTTATTAAATCATGATTAACATTTATTTTGTTCTCATCATGAGTTTTCTATACTATCTTTTCACCATTAGGAAACATTTCTTGTACCAAATTTGTCAAATCTTCCATGTCTTCTTTTAGATCATTCTTCATGTTTTCCATCTTAGCTTCCATGTCATCCATATTAGATTCGATGCCAGCTTCCATGCCATCCATCTTAGCTTCTATTCCATTCTTCAAACCGTCCATCTTAGATTCCACGCCTTTCTTCAAAACTTCCATGTCATTTTTTGTTGCTCTTTGCGAGAGATAAATTTGTTGCACTTGCTCTTGTAATTTTGATATGTCATGTTCACATTCTTCATCTTCGTGAGTCATATTAGAGCCTTATAAAGGCTTAATGGGTGTTGGATTCTTTTTAGGGGCCATTTAAAAATCCAATACTAATATATATTCTACAATATGCCCTTGGAATCAATTAAACTTGATTCTTCAAACAAGACTTATGCAATTTGGGAAAAAAAAATACACACCTTTTACTCGCTTTTGAGGAGCTCAATATTGAAATTGACTTATCTCTATACTTGCAAATTCTCAATATACAAATTTTGGCCCTGTAGTAGTCCTCTGAAGCTTCTTCAAATGCCACAGGTCTGACTTGATTTGGATTCTTCAAGGGAAAGTTATGTCCAATCTCCCAGAATGACCTAATTATGGACTAGTTGAGTAGAGCTAACTTGTATGACTTGCCATGTGTCACTGTTGCTCCTTTGGCTCTGAAATTTATAGAGAGGAAACTATAGTCTATGTACTTCCAGTAACATTTATAGGATTCCAATCTGATTCTGAAAGAGAGAGTTATTAAGGTTTTCCCACGCAGCTTCTGAACCTTAGTAGAAACAAAGTTATAGCGAAAATTCCACGATGACTTGTTTGGAGTGGCGAAACCCTAGAATCCAAAGCTATGATACCAAATATTGTGAAACCAACTCCAAAAATAGAAGAAAAGAGATATCAAAACCTTATAAATAAGCCACTTCAAGGGGGAAACCTCCAATACATTACATGAATGAAAAATTCTTGGATGATACAAATTACAAAACCTCCTTTCTATATATAGGAGTCCATGGGGGCACAACGCAATCCTAGTGGGGCCACAATGTAATCCTACCCGACCTAACAATAATAATTTAAGGGCACAATAATAACAATATGGGGGTTATAGGGGTACAATAATAACAATAAGGGGGTTACACTAACAAAAATAAGGGACTATACTAGTAATATAGGGACCTGACATAAGGGTCTTCAATCGAGCTTTTAGATTACCTCCATTCACACTAGTAGTGTCTTTATTCCTACTAAGGAGAATTATACAGGGTCTCCATACCCTCTTATTCTTCAAACTAAGAAGAAAAATAAAAAATTAATATTCCAATTAGTTGTGTGCTAATTTAGGAATATCAAAATATAGTGGTGCTCATGATAGCAGGTCACTCCTTGAGCTATCATGCGTAATAGCCTCATCCATCGGATAGGCACTCCAATGGTATGGCACTGCAACCTCATCAGTAAATCCTTGATCCACACATCTAGTATCCCAAGATTCAACCCCTCTACATACTGCAGTAACTCAGCCAAAGTCTCGGCCAGATCCAAATCTCGAATTACTGCCCTGTCGACAATCCTCTTTGCTGGTTCACTCGCCTGTTGTGCATGACCCACTAGTCAAACAATGTCCACATATCCATACATAAAAAATATTTAATTTAGTCTTGAAAACATTAAAAAAAAAAAAAATATCTAAAAAAACCCAAAAATAAAAAACATGGTCAAAACATTTTACCTATAGCACCCGATTGAGCGTCGGCTGGTAAAATCAAATCTGGGTCTCCACAGAAATCCATCCCTGCATATGGATGCTCCTCTATGATGATATGATTTCATTGGAGAAAAGTAAATAATTCAATGCAGAATGAGATCGATGACTGACCAACATGTGTAGCCATCAACTCTAACCATCATTGCATCTGTGGATTCCTAGGATTAGCTAGACCTTGTGTCACATGTTGGGGCTGCATCAATGGAACTCGATCCAAAATGAAAGTGATAACGATCAATCCATAGGTGAAATTATTCATATTTCCACTTTTCACTTTAGCTAGTTCTTCTTTCATCTGAGAGAGTACTGCTTCAGCCTAGTTGAACACGGTTGACTTGAGACACTCAACTAGCACATACTGCATGTATGATATGTTTGCGACATGAGGTGTCATGCTGCCAGCTAACTTTGTAATATTGAATAGGAGCATTCGCAAAGGAATATCATGTACATATCTTATGTTTATCTTTCCATCCTTGATATGATTTGTACTTGTCTGACAAAACTGTCGAATGTAGTATTTCATTGTCTCACTTGCATGGACGAAACCCGCAAGGGAAATGGGTGCACCACGTCTCGACGAACTTGTCAAGAAAGTAAATTTCATAAACCAATATTGGGAGCACTTTCTCCCCAATGTTAAATTCCTATTGTGTCAGATCCCATGAGCGAATCAAGAACTGCAATAGTTCCAACTGTTGTTCCAACTGTTGCCTCATCCCTGATAGCCTAAAGTACTTGAGTAACCCATAGTATCTGAGCACTCTCACAATGAAAAGAAAATTTAGGGAAACCATATCCTATTCTTCATTCTCCCTTTCTTGCCATGTAACCGACATTTTGATTCGATCAAAGCTTGAAATCAATCCATAAGCTTAGTTAGGATCCATTCCATGCAAAAAACTGGAGAAATTTTGGGCATACAACACAATACAAATATCTGAATTGTGCCCAACGCAGTATCCATGTTCCTCAGACAGAGTGATGAAGAGCACCTAGAATTCATTTCAGCTCCTCTGCGATTCATATTTTGACATTCAAGCATGCGTTGGTCCTATGGCGTTGTATATTTACCCTAGGAGCCCCAAAACCCTAAACAATTTGCATGAAAATGAAAAAGAATGCAACCAATTAAAATAGAAAGGTCAGATCTCTTACCTTGTCCTGAAGGCATGAGAAATGGTCTACAGAATTTTCCGCAATCAATTGCTGAAGTTCGAGGGAAAAAATAGCTCAGAGGACTAAAAAACTGAATGGTAAATGAAAAATGGTAAAATAGCATGGTAAATTATTATTTAAATAGTTTTTTTTATTATTTTATCCATATTTAATGAAATGGCTATAGTTTTTACCCATTTTTACTATTAAAATAGGTTTTTCTAATCCGTTTGGTGGTTCTTTGAGAATGTTTACAACTGATATAGTGAATTCTGACTTACATGACCTTAAAATCAATTTTGACCACAAATCACACTTTTATCTCTTTTTAAAGCTCTGTTAAACATCCAAAAAAGAACCCCCCTGGATTCCTCTTTCAACTCTTTTCAGACTCCCAAACACACGAAAATATTGTTGAGCACTTGTCGTTTCGAACTCGTAAACGGAATTGAAACGACATCTACTACGTATAACTTTAACCCTTTTCCATACTTGCATAGTTTATTTACGAAAAAGGAAAACTATAGTCGAACATGGCTAGGATCTTCCCTCACGTATTATTTTATGCTTTTTCGGATCTGAGGGAAAAATTTACAAAAAACAACTTGCGGAGTTTTCTTTTCGTCCCTTTTTCAAACTCTCTAAACATGAAAAAGGACCGAGTTTTCAGTGTCGTTAGACTCGTTAAAACATCAAATATCGATGAACTTGTCCATCATGACAATATAAAGTTTCACTTTCACTGGACACGTTAAAACATCACATGGAGATGGAGTCACATAGAGGGTGGAATTATACATCAAGCATATGTTATCCTTCTCAAGCTTGTTAAAAAGTAAAAAGGTACTGGTTAGAAATTACTGGGGAAAATTGGAAAGGAATAAATCGCTTTAGGGTAGCAAGTTGCTCTTAACATGAAAATCATTCACTTCATCTCCTTGGTTGTTGGGTTGGTTTATCTACTTGATGGTCTATCATACCTATGGTCTAGCATACCTATGATCTATCATTCCATCCATAACTTTGGCTTTCGGTCAATGTTTCCAATTCATTCAGTTTTGTCGAGATGTTCAAGAGAAGTCACTTAGTAATTCCTCATCCTTTGCAATACTCATAAACTTTTTGTCTACTCAACTTAGTGTTCCTAAATTGATGTCATAAATTGTCAACCAGGTCTAGTAAAATGTTGAAGTGAAGTGCACCATATGTGCCTAGGTATCTTCTTCCTACTTCGTTGTGCTTAGTGTTTTTCTAGTGTTTATGGTTCTATGTTTTTATACTAAGGGGAAAAGAACTGAATTTCTAGCAAAGAGAAGTTACTGATCACACTAAAACAGAATAAAACCTACTCTAAACTATGAATGGCACCTAAGAACATAAAATGCTAATCCACAGATTGTAAAGCTGATAAGAAAAGTAACTCATAACATTAAAGTCAGTCCAATTCATTTCATTATAGGTATGTTGGAACAAACTGAGAAAAGGATTAGTTTGAAGCAATGAGGTTCTTTTTAGTAAAAAACAACTTAAAATATCACAGAGAAAATCTCATCCGTTGTTAGAAATTTGTTGGAACATTTTGAGAAAATATTGTCTGCAACATAGTAAGGAACCCTATGCTAAAATAACTTATGACGCTAGAATTAACTCATTATGCAACTCAAAATGTTACTATTAAGCCTCATTCAAAGGTTAGAGATCTCTTGGAACAACTTGGGAGAAAGGTTGTTTGTAAAATTATGAGAAATTGTAGAACAGTCAAGAGCTCAAAATGATATAACTAATTCTTGTTCATATGATAATGATGTGTTAGAAGAAGTTAATAAAAATATCATCTTATAAAATAATGAGGGTCTTTTAAGTCTAATTAACAGGACTAAAATGCAATTAACTAATAGAACTGAAATGCAATGAACAAAACTGAACTAAAATGCAATTAAATCAAGAGTACTACAGCTATATCTCATTTATGCATTAGTGATATATTGGAACATCTCATGAGAACAATATTGACTGTAATATTCGATGTAAGTAAATGACATAAGTATGATGCAAGAGGATAAACTCAGAAAACTTCCTAAGTTAAGAACAAAAAAAAGTTAAAGGTCACTTATCTTAGAAAATATGCACAAAGCCTTTCGAACAGTAGGGGCCCTCTACCATCAGATTAGCACACGAATCCTTAACTCCTTAAAGTTGCTTCAGATCATGCATAAAAGTTATACTTCTTTCATTAAAGGAAAAACGCTCAGAAACAAAGTATCACAGTCTTTGAGAACTAACAACAAAACATCAACTAATTGTTTCTCGATACACCGAGTTATTTTTATAAGAAAATACATAACTGTCATTGAGTAGAAATAGGCATAGGCATCTTTTATAATCAAAATAAAACTAGAACTCCTGTTGAGGACTCGTATTTTTCTGAAGACACCTGCAAAGTCCTTATCCTTTTAGAAGTCTGCTTCTTGGTTTTGGCTTTGTCCACATGCATAACCACTTTCAGATTTTTGCTCATCCTTCGTGGAGGACAAGGAATGATGTAGGAGAGTTATGGAATTTAACCATATGCGTCTTTCCCTCAAATGACACCTGTAACCTGTGTAAGCATAAAGATGGCTACGAAATATGCGAATAGCTACAGAATGACTGCATTCTGTAGCTAAGTCTGCTAAAAAATCACTATCACAACCAAACCACAAAAGTATAATAAGTCATTCATTGCATGCATTCTTAAAGTGATTTTAATAATTCCTATTGATCTTTTAAGCCTATAGCTAATAAAGGACAAATGGAATGAAGTGAAATTTGATGAAAGGAAAGGACATTTTTAGGGCTCAACACCTTCATTTCATGACCATCATCCCTGAACATTGCTTCATCAGTTACATTCTGTCTTTGAAATTATTACTCCGGTTTCATGTCATTGATGGGGCATACCTCAAGGCCCTCCTACGATGAGTTGCTTCCCATCTACATCAGCTCATCATCCAGGAAGTTGACTTAGAAACACCCTTTTAGTACCTTCAAGCTTGCATACATCAATGGAAATTTTCTGGCTTTCAACAACAGGTTGACATCACAGGCCTTCGACCAAAAGACTTTGTATGGTGATTGACATCAAATCATCTATTCACACCATGTAGAATGTATTGTAGTACCTTGAGATCTATTATCACCATTGGTGGTTTCTCTCGCGTCTGTTAATGACTTACATCATTGGTTGGTAATCAGATGGTGTCTTCCCATGTTCTACTTCAGATAACATATTCACATGGTTAGACTCGTAATTGAGTGATCGAGTGAACGAGATAGAAGAACCCGAATCTAGTTTCAACCATCCGGGCTACAATTTCAAGAGTAGTACCACATCATCCATATGATGGCTTTACACAGATGGTCATCCTATCATGGGTATATATCTGTAGATGAATTTCTAATGTTATGATAGTTAATGTCCTGAGTATGGGTATGCTTCCCTCAAAAATTCATGTCCAAGATGAAAAAAATGTCATGATG
The DNA here is from genome assembly GCA_034641835.2 of Pinus albicaulis. Taxonomy (NCBI): domain Eukaryota; kingdom Viridiplantae; phylum Streptophyta; class Pinopsida; order Pinales; family Pinaceae; genus Pinus; species Pinus albicaulis. The sequence goes on from JAXQQM020065935.1 coordinate 44,261, forward strand.
TAATATATTGTAATTGATGCAGGTCACCGTTCGCTTCAGATCCTACTCATCTCATCGTAAATCATATCATTCAATATTTTCATTCTTGACTTCATGATTTATGGGGAATTTTTCACAGTTCAATTTTGGCATCACTCCCAAAACCCAAATCAATATAAATTAGGGTCTATCATACTCTAAATTAGTTTCTACTTGCCCTAAACAAGTCATCTCATTGTTGGTTTTCATCCATGAATGTTTCACTACTTGAAGTCCAGTTGAAATTCTGCATTCAACCATTAACACACCCCTAGACTGTAGTATGTGCTTTGTAAAGAACCTATTCCCATGCAATGCAACATTGCAAAGAATCTAGGCCCACTTGACAGTGTGTTGGTCGACTAGGAGCGAATTTTTCAAAGGATTATAGGAATCTTCACACCTTCTAGTGGCTTCTAGAAGTTTTTCCAACTATCACACTATCTGATAACTTCGAATATGAACACATGGAGCCATTACATCACTTATCCTACTATTCCATTGAACAAGGAAAATTCTTCATCCATTCATGGAAAATCCATTCAATGACTAATGAATGTCGAACTACCATCATTTCTTATAAATTGAACACTGATCATAATGCACAGGGAAGAAATATTTTGAATTTGTAGCATTATGTTGGTAAGATCATAGCTCTTTGATGTATTTTTTGCATGTAATGTTATGCTTCTAGAGTGATGCTACTGATGTGATGAGGATAGGACTGAAGCTCCAATGAGTTGACATAAAATCAATCCAACTGGTTGTAACTTCTCCTTCTACCTTATAATAAAGAGATTTGTTCCTTTCCTAATACATGTGTTCATGTCTTTATATGTGTATCTTCAAATGCAATCGATTCAGTTTGATTAAGATCAATAGATCATATGCATTTATTTCATTTTTTGTCTTTTGTTAGCCATTGCAGCTACCAATAAAGTGAGTTCAATTTGATTGAGAGAGACAAAAGTGACAACAGGGAGACAAAGAATAGCGAAGGATCACAAGTAGGTGTTCTTCTCTTATCTACTAATATTAAAGGTCAACTGTCTTTCATCTGTTTTTCTAAGTGCATCCACCACACTTAGGGAAACATATCTATCCATAGGTTTGATTTCCATAAAACACATGTGCTAACATACAAAGAAGAACAATTAGAAGAATTGATTGACATTGGGTTAAATATGAGTTGTCAGTATATGTTGGCATATCATAAATTAATTGTGGAATTTGTAAGAATTTATTTTGTTTTACTTAACTCTCTCTATAATTAATAGAATAAATAATATTTTATATTAAATCTATGATTTGCTATGCAGTATAAAACTTGCAAGAAACAAAGTATGGAATTGCGCCAACAAATGAATTGTTGAGAGATGGCATGAAATTTGGTTTTGAAAGAATGTGTATAGTTCATGAGTCAATTATTGCTATGGTATATTTCTTTTCGATTTACATTGATGTATATTATTTAATATTGAAATTTTCATTATTCTCACCAATATATATACACTCATTACACTTTATTTTTATGTTTGTAGATGGAACTTGAAGAAGAAGAAAACAATCAACAAAATGAAGAAAACATTTGTCCAAATAACAAAATTCATGTAAGTAGCTCAAGCAATGACAACAGTTCCAACAAAGAATGATGCTCAATATGTTTGGATATCAAAGAAAGGCATTGTATTTTTTGAAATATTTATCTTTGAAATCGAACATTTTTTTTTAATGTAACGGACATTATGTCCCAATAGAAGGACAAAGGGATACCAATAACTGTCCCATTTTGTATGACAAAGATTGTATTATTCATATATGGATGATTAAATATTATAATGAAGAGATGCAAAATTTGATGATATGATATAACAAATTAATCCAAAAATCACATTCAAATTCACTAATAGAAGTTTAATTGATATGAATAATGTTATAAGATATTTGTTGACTTTTGATGAATAATGAATTTTAAAAAATCACAATAATTGCATTGTCACATGTCGATTCTTATACAAAATACAAAATGAACACAAGTGCATGTTAGTTACTGCATATCGGTGCATTTATATTATAATGTGCACTGGTGCATTTCTACGACCTCTGGGCACCGCACAAATACTAATACCAATTAGAACACCTTCTATGCTTTATCGAAGAATACAACCGAGGCGGTCCGATAGGTGTTGCATGCACCTGTACAGTTTGACTTAAACATGCCATTGTATTTTTATAACTTAAAAACCTCGTGTGTTTTAGCACCTAGAAGACCCAATGTGGTTTTACACCTTAATGGCTCGGTGCATGCACCTTCCATTTTCCCGATGTGTCTTACTAGGTGACATGCACCGGGACGTTGCTAAACGCCTCAGGGCATCCGAAATTTGTTTTCCATCCTAATGCTTGGTATGTTTACAATACCAATGCGTACATGGTAAAAAGTAATGGTGCATTCACACCTGGTTCGCGTACATATGGGAAAAGCATCTGTAAAAACCTCTAGCTACCGAGGTTTTTTCAGTTGTGTTGAAATTCCATTACAAGCTCCACCAAAACCTCTGTTACCGAATACGAATTTTGTAGCAAGTGTTTTTTTGACAATTTTTACCAATTTTATAACACAAAAAATCTCCTTTATAACCTCCAATAGAGGGTATTTTCCTTGTAGTGATGACAAAATATGTTACACGTTTCTCCAGTGAAAAAGGGGAGCAAAATTAAAACAAAAACAAAAAGAAATGGGCAATGAATCGTGCAATTCTGGACCATTTTTTGTTTTTCAATTCACCATTTAGAAATATATGTCCTGCCATGTTCCTATTCTCCTCAAGATACTTACCAAAGTCTAGATCCACTGGCCGGAAAACTTAGATCAACAAAAGGAGATTTAGGACAAAATATTTCACTTGTAAAATTTTAAGAATGCTAAGAGTTGGATAAAGCTGCAATACAGGAACACAACTTAACTCTCGATACCCATGTTTAAATTGAGTTATCTTGGAACACTCTAGGCACAAAATCATCAAGAAATTTTTATTTAGAATTTCTCACACATTGTACAACACCATAATTAAGTAGAGTGAACTACCCTCTGAATGAAAGTAGACATTAGCTGCAACATGCAAATGTTTTAACTTTTAATCTATGAAATTTCTAGTTTCCAATCAAGAGGAATAATTTTAGTAAGTCCATCCTGGTATGCACAAACCCAAATAGTTAATATGTATTTTGAGATTATTTAATTTTGAAACTAATCAAAATTTTATGTTCCAAACTTGGTTGCACATGCCATAATTAGCGCTCCTTCAAAGGGAAGCACCATAAATAATTCAAGTGCACTACCATAGGACGTACCTTAGCTCCAGCATATTGAGTGCACATTTTAAACTTTTTTTAACCCATTGAATCTATGATTAAATTTTCCAATAATGTGGAATTGACTTTAGCAAATATGTTCTAAAATACAAAAGCCCAAATAGTTAATGTGAACTTTAGAGACAATATTTTTAGGATATCCTTGAAATTCCTAGGATATTCCTAAAATGTGGCAGTATCCTAGAATATGACCAAGTCTATCATTTGATGTTTTCTCTAACCACAAAATTTTGATATATTCCCAAAATCTTCCATAAAAATAAGCATTCTCATGACTAAGTACCAAACTATAACCATATAGAAAAAATGGTGCCCTAGTTTGACTCAGCAACAGAAAACACATCTAGTGATAGTTTGACTTTGTAAGGGAAAACACATGACTAGAGTTAGCATTTTATTTAAGGACAACAATTCAAAATAGTAAAATTTTGGTGAATGCAACTTGTGCTTTGAAATGGAAGAGCATATGCACTTTTATCTATTCAAACAATCATAAACCCTTTCTAATACTTCTTCAACCCAAAAGTGGTAAGGAATTTCAATATGTACACAGGTTCTCTTGGAACATCTTACCTGTGCTTAAAATTTTATGAAGTGAAGAAAAAACTAGATGAATTGACTTTGTATACACAAGTGTTTGGACAATACGTTACTACTACACACGGCATGTGAGAGTGTATAAAATTTATGTGTGGTCAAGTTGGTGTATATTCTTTAGGAGCATCTGCAACATAGTGCAATGTAAATCAAGAGATGCTAGAGCCTTCTAAATTATTGTATGGAAAATTTCGCTCCTTGTGGGAAGTTCCTTTCTTTATAAATACATTTGTTCTGAGACAATTCTCTTCCCTCTAGTAGTATGGGTCATATGGTAGCTGATGTTCTTAGAGCAGGGAAAATCTTATCCCACGAGGATTTACCTTTAATGTATGAATGCCATGAAAAAACGTATTTTGGTGAAGTCCATTCTTTGGCAGGAATTGTACATATCTTAATGCATTCTTGACTGGGAAAAAAATATAAGGAGGATGTAAAAGGAACTCCTTGTTACATTTGGAAAAATAAATGTTCATGTTGTAATTACCCATCAAGTGAGGGAAGCACTACATATAGGTGAGTGCAATAGCTTCATGATGCTCATAGTGTTGCTCTTATACCATGCAAGGCTGCTCAAATGCTTACTGAAGATGACTCCGAGGAAGGTGCAGTAGATGTTGGGGAGATAGTACATAATCGATGACCACTATGTGGAGTGAGTATCTGCCATGGCATCATTGGTATTGTGTATCTATTTATTTCTATCTACCAATTTATGGGAGAAAGAAACTATCTCTATTAAGCAAAGGAATTTGCATGTTTACTACTAGAAAAGGTATATGATCTAATTTCCTATGGACATTACCTCATGTTTGAAGGATTTGCAGGTACTCCGTATTTGTGGTTTGATATGGTTATACCTTTGGAGGCTAAATTTCCAGCATATAAGCTTGAGATGAGAGGAAGATAATCTCTGATTGTGCATCTCTCTTTTACATTCACTTGTAAAACATAAATATGTAGCAAACAATTACAACAACTTATGACAACATTTGTCTTGCTATATATGGATTTCTATAAGTACCTATTATAAGTAATGAAAGCACTATGCCAATACCTATACCATGTCCAATTAGTGCAATGGTACTAGTACTTGCACCTATATATTTAGCATATTCCAGTATCATGTATGTAATAAAATGTATGTTAAATTATGATTATATTGTGGAAAGTAAGCACTATTCACTTGTTTCTTATAAGTGGTAGTATTGATGCTTACTCATCTTAACTAATACTGTAATTCCATAACAATATTTATACAGGTCTATGGTTTCCATATGATTGCTCTTAGTATTAGTATCCAATGAGCACTATTAATTGAATAGGTCAATAGGTAAATATTATTTGTTCTACTCTATTACCTTTGTTCCATGATATATGGATATCACTAAAAGAAAAAAGGACATTGGTGAGGGGTGAAAAATGTCATCATAAGCTCATTAGTGACGGTCAAAAGAGCCTTCGTCACCAAAATTTGAATGTCACAAAAGGTGGTATTACCGAAATTATAAGTGTTATGGTGACATTCAAGGTCTATCACCAATAATGATTTACAATGACGGATAGTGACTGTCACAATTTCATGAGCAATGGTGATGGACAATAGCCACCATCACCAAAAAATTGAACGTCACCAAAGGTGGCTTCACTGAAAGTATGTGTTGTGGTGACATTCAAGGTACGTCACGAATATTTATTATAATTATCGGTAGTGACCGTCACCATTTCATATGAACAACAATGATTTTTTGTAATTGACCTTCCATCACCATCACTATTGGTGCATATATATGATGACATTCGTTGACCCTCACCATTTCATATTTGGTGAGGGTCAAAAAATGTCAACATAAGCTCATTGGTGATATTCAAAATATCCTTTGTCACCATTCCATATGAATATCAGGGCATGATGGAATTGAGCCACCAACCTCCTGCTTGTAAAGCAGGTGCTCTTCCAATGAGCTAGCACCCTTTAAACAACTATAATTTAAAAAAATAAACCTTGAAACTTTATAAATTCTAAATTATACAACTTTCTAGAAATTATAAAACTTTGTAAAGCCTTGGCAAGTCTTTTACTAAATAGGAAAAATAACATCAAAGTTGCAAGTCCCTACCTAATGGTTATGGAAGTTATGAAAATCGGGTAAAGGTATAAATTAAGTGTTGAGAAGTACCAAACATACAAGTATAATACATTTATTCCATTTTATAAGAAGTATTAGAACGAGTTTGAGATTGTAATCTATATGAACTAAGTTAACAATTCCGTGTGAAATATTCATATGCTCCAATGAATAAATCAAGGCTGCTAAATGTGTATTTGTGCTATGAATATTTGTATCCTACACCAATATGGAATATGTAGTATTATCCAACTGCAAATTAATGTACATATAAAAGACAAAATCAACAAGAGGAAGTCATTCCAATGACTTTTGGGGCACAATTGCTACAATAACTATCTTTGAATTCCCCTTGTGTAAATTTATTACTATCTTTAAAGCTCTAGTATATTATAGGACCAGAAGGATACTTCCCTATTTAATGCAGTTCTTCTCTTCCATAGGTAGAGAAGATGCCCTATCATCTGTAAAGGTTTTGAGTGATAGATCCGCATGTTACAGTTATGTTGACTACTAAAAGAAACCATTTACCCTGAGACAATTTATAATTTTATGAGGATGTTTATCCTTGACTAAAAAAATGATTGGCGAGGGAAAATGGGAGTAGACCATAAAAATGTTTTGAGGGTCTTGCAAAATGATTATTTATTTCCCATTAATAATATTGCCTCTATTTTTCAGTAGTTTAAAAAACCTTTTGAGAACATATTCTGCAAGAATGTGGCTTGCATTTAGAAAACTAATATTACAAAGTGACACAAATTTGAACCCTTTCATAAATTTAATGACCATTGTCATGGTAATTTAAAACAAAAATGACAGCATACTATTTCCCTAATGCAAAAAACCATCATGCATTTTGTAGGAGATTAAAAAAACTTAACATATTATTGAATTAAGTTGTCTAGGTGATTAACTATTTTATTCCCATACTCAATCACTATCTTCAGGGGGTTATGTATAGCCTTTAAATGAAATGATACTACTCATTGTTGTCTTGATCCTTCTAGGCACTGCAAATAGTCTAGGAAACAAATAAAAACAATAAGTTGAGCTGCTTAGGTGATAAATTTCTAGTTTCCATATCCAAACTCTTTCAGCATTTGAATTTATATTGTAGTAGTGAATGTGATAATCAAGGAAAAATTGAATTGATGACCATATGTGCACGTAAAAGATAGACATGGAGAAGATATATCTCCTAGTTCTCTTACTCTAGTACAATTTTTTCTTGGCGATGGGGATTGTACCACATTTGCATGGATGGTTCCACTGGGTTTGAGATTATGTCAACTTTTCCAAGAGCACACACAAGAAGCAGAAAGAGAGAAAAGGGTTAAATTGAAAACACACACACACACACACATAGTCAAATACAAGTTGAATGGGATTTGGTTGGTTGGTAAAAACAAGGGTGTTTTTATTCCCCAACCAAGGTTCAAATTCCCATAAAAATATTTATCTCCAATGAGCTATTTCACCTCAGTAGCTAAAAGTCCTAAACAATTTTTTCTAAATAGATATTCTCAATTGTCTTAGTAGGTTCATCCCTAAGGGCCTTTTCAATTGGGTAGTTGCAAGTCTTGGGAATTTTTTAATGAATATATAGTCTTAATCGCCCTAGGAGGATGTTCCAAGGACAGGTTCTATTTACTTTTATCAGATTATCCTCTGACTTATAAATCGTATACCAGAAATTTCATCGATTATAGGAAAAACAAAAGAGGTATATTTAGTTAAAATTCATCGATTGAATATTGAGATACAAAATCAAGTCAACATGGGCTTGTATGGGTTGTGAAACAATGGTGTTTTTTCTCCTCAACCAGAGTCCCATGGCTACATGCAAGTCTTGGGAAAATTTAGCTGAGTAGATGTTCTTGACTGCCCCTAGTGGGCTAGCTCACTTGGGTAGGTGCAAGTATTTGGAAAATTTAGTTGAGTAGAATTCTTAATTGTTCCTAATGGACTATCTAACCTAGTAAGGTGAAAGTCCCTAGGGAAAATTTGTTGAATAAATACTCTTACTTAATCAATCCGTAGTGGGCTTTCTCACCTAGGTAGGTGTGAGTCTTAAGGTAAATTTGGCTCAACAGATAATCTTAATTGTCTCTGGTGTATTGTCTCATTTGGGTAAGTGAGAGTTTGGGGTAGATTAGGTTGAATAGATACTCTTAATCAACCTCTAGGGGATTGTGGGCTGTCTCACCCGGGGAGGTGCCATGGTTGGAAAAATTTGGCTGAATAAATACTCTCAATCAAAGTTGTCATAAAATATTTGAAAATGTAAAACAAGCATTAAGTGGTGGTTCGCTACATAAGCTAATAGGCCATCCTCTATCTTTGTTAGTAGCTATAATTGGTATTTTTGGTAATAATAGTCATGGGATTATGGTGCACAATAATAGTGATTTAGACTCCATACTCTACTTCTATTAGCATTTATAATTAGTGTAGTTGTGATGGGTTCATACGATGTGTCCATGTGACTACCAATGAAGAATCCCAAAGCACAAGATACAACATATGAATGATTAAAATAAAAAGGTGAGAAATTCCAGCGAGTTTAGAGTAAACCACAAGGATGAGCATAATCGTTATACTAGCAGCTACTCATGGATTCTATGATGGTGTCCTCTACATTGATGAACTTCCTGAATTACTTGAAGGAGGGATAATCCCCATGACTGATGGGAATCAGACTCTTTTTATGACATACTTGGGGTAACAAGTAAGCTAACATCTATATTGTATTTTTATTCAATAACACAGGATTGCACCTGGTCACTTCCTTCTTCACATACCCATTGCTGACAGAAACTTTCTTCAAACCATAATCATTTATAACACAAAATTGCTTCAAGCCAAAAATTATTTATTAATAAAAAAATTAACAAAAAAATTCATCACATCACACAGCCACCACATTATAATGAAAGGGAACAAATATATCTGAACAGATCGAAGGAAACATGGAATAAAGTACCTCGAGTCTCTTCAAATTTTCTACCATGTTTGACAACAAAGATATGAATGTCTTATTGGTTTCCAATGTCCAATAAAGGCTTAGCCTCGCCACCTTCATATATTTTCCCGCAAAAGGTATCATTCCTAAAAGAAACACCTTCTTTGTCCCCGACCTTACAATCAGGACAATGATCTTATGGATATACAATATCTTTGAATTTGATATAAGCATCAAGATACCAAACCTATAAATGTGTTCAACAGGTTATAAATGAAATAATTTCAGATATTAAATTCCTTGAGCGTTTGCATGTATATGCCAAATTCTTTAGATCAACTAAATACAAAAGAAATGCAGACAAAAGTGAAGTGTAAGCAGTGACACATTCCTAGAACTTTTAGCAACTTCCCTCCTAGTGTATACTTCTTCCAAGGATATCACAACCTTCTACATAAAAATTCCAGGTATTCTCCTTAAACCATCTAGAATGAAACAAATTATGGTAACATTAGATTGAGATAAGATGAGATAGTATTATTAATGTCAATTAGCATGTATTAATAAATGTATAGAAAATCACACACCTCTTCATCTAGCTTGCTTTGTTATTGCACACGGTAACTGAGGTACTTGGGTGGAGAACCTTCCACCTTTACACCAATAAACAATCTTCAAAGCTCTAGCCTCCTTTGGAGTATCCATCACTATGGAGAATTTTTTTTGTGAGGTTTCTTTCCATTACCTCTTTGTTTTGCAGCTGAGATAACATAACTTGTGCCTATATGACTAGAAAAAACTTGAGGGAACCAATCATCTACATGTTTATCCCAACTTGTTGCTAGTGCAATGAGTAGAATGTTCTTCTCAAGCTGAAAAACAAAATTCAAACACCCAACATGTTACATATATCAATTTTAACACCTTACCTTTGAAAAGGAGGGGGAAAACCCAGCATATATCTTAATTAAGAATCCTTGGAAAAGCATTGACTTTCCGTGATTGAAATTGAATTTTTCTGATTGAAGTGAGCGCTTCGTAGACATTTCGTGGAGTATTAAGGACAACAGTTATCATCTTTGCAACAAATATGGATTAATTCCATGTTTTTCTGCTATCAAGAGTGGATGAGTGGATCCAGCGTAGGCAACATACAAAGATGCTCAATTTGTGACTATAAAATAAACAAGTTCGATCCCCTCAAGTTTGATTCCCTCAGAATAGATGACATCACAAAGGGCCTGTATGTGGCTGTTACCAAAGAACGAAATCTAAGAATAGGGACTCGTGTCGCGAATCCTAGTTAGGGTATCCATATAATTATTGTATTGAATTATATTTCATGGGATTTATGCTCTGTTGTTGTGGGAGACAGTACATTGTTTATATGGTATTATTATACTTTGGACTATGAATTAAATTCATAGAGTTATGTTCATTTTGTCATATTATTAAGGGGTTTAATTCAGTTTGTTGCATTATAAATAGGATTGACTAAAGTTTTTATTAATTACATTAAATTATTGTTAAGATTCTCTTAATTGTAAGAGAAAGGTTTTGTGAAAACCCTAGTATCCTTGTGCAAAAAAAAAATATAGCCAAGCATACTACACGCCCATATGTCTTGTGACTTGTCTGACTTGGTCTACGACAACTGTGTATTTTTACTAATCAGTGTGATTACATTTTACATTTGTTAGGCTCACTGGCCTTTCCACACATAAGTGATCTGACTTAAAACCACACAAACACTCTAGCATCAAAATTCGTATACATAGGCATGCTAGCCTTTAAAAAATATGTCATGATGCCCAGCACAATTCTGGCTCACCAACCTAATTATAATATGTACGCTTACACAAGGCGTCACACTAGAGATGTTACACAACAATAGGCTACAACAGTAAGGTTGCATTTAATAAAAATCCATGCAACAACAATTATGGAAATAATTGGCTTAGGTTCTAGTGCACAGCAGAGAGAGAGGGAGGCACAATTAATTATTTAGGTGAGAGGAGGGTGTATGTATGCCCTTAACATGCATGCACCAATCTTAGAATATGTACAATTTTTCCACCTTCGGTTAACTTAGTTATTTTTTGTTATAGATTTACCAAGTTCCATTTTCACTTTAATTTCTAGATCAGTTAGTATTTTAATTCCAATTTACTTTCCTCGTTATCCAAAAAGGTGCACAAGTGACCTAGTATAAGTAGGGCTCCCTATCTCTAGGATTCAACACTCGCTTGTATACATTCTTGCTACACTTTGTTTAGCACTTTAATGTAAGAATTTTTGGTGCAAGACCAGAGCACACTTATTAGAATTAGGACTAGGGTTTTGAATTTTAACCTTGGTGCATTGATTGCAAATATAGCTCCTCCTAGTCCATAAAGGAATGAAAGGGTCTTCCACTGTGTTAGTTAAGGAAGTTTTGAGCTTGAGATTTTTTGTAAATTTTTGTAGATGTTCTATGCTTGATGCAACCTTACTTTTTATCCCAATAAAAATCAGCAATCACATAAATAAGAAAGTAAAATTATGATAAAACACACCAGTAGATCGACAGAAGACAAGCCAAAATATATAAGTGTGTTGGTGCGTTACGCGGTCAATAGGATGCTTCAACCAGAAAAGTCTCAATATGTTCATCCAACCAAAAGTGTCACACAACACTCACGAACAACAAGATCAGTCAACCAAAAGTCAATGTTGTCCCAGTCAACGGTCAACGCAAAACAATAGCAGCAAGAAGTCAACACATTCTGGTCAAAGTCAACGATCAACCTCGATTTCAGTGCCAAAAAATGCGGGCTAGGGAAATCATAATTTTGACAAAGTTTTAGGTCAGTTTGACCAAGCGTTGACTTTACCAAAGTCAACGCTGGTCAAATGTACGCTGAAAAACCCTAGGTCAGAAATAGAAATTTTCTTGCTGCAATTTTCCCATGTGTGGATGAAGAAGAGACTCCAATAGATGACTGAACTAATCAGATGAGGAGAGATAATGTGATGTGATGGATGTGTGAAAATTTCCTCCAATGTTCGCCAATTTATATCCATCAATGAGGGTGTGTGACTCAACTGATGGGGCTTAAAGCCTACATTTCATTTGAGGCCGACCTTCACATATTTTGAATAAATTCAAAATAAATGTTATACTCATCGGATCAAGATTTTCTTTAGATCAATCTTGCACATATCCAAAAGAGGAATCCAATAAAAATATTGGCATCTTCATCTGAGCATCACAACATGGAGTTTGGACCTAGTTGTAAGAAATTAACACTCCCTCTCAACTAGGGAGAACTCGATCCACCTGTGCAATCCAAACATCGTGCGTCATCCTTGTAAATTTCTTTGTTGGCTTCTTTATTTAAGAAAAAAAGTGGGTCAGTCGAAAAGACATCATTCTCAGCTGACAAATTTAGCCAAAAGGTCCGAAACCTATATAGGACTCAAAGAGTCGCATACCAACCCGAAGTTGGTTTATCTGACCTAAAGTTAGTAGGAGGTCTGAAACCTCACTAGACTTGATCACATATCAAGTGGTTGGACACGTGCCATCCTACATAGAGAGTACAAAAATCTCTTATGCGTCCATCAGTCTTAGCTACTAGTCTCTAGCTTTTCCCACCTCACTGGCCAAATGAGAGGTACTTCCCATGAGTCTGGGACTCAATGGGTAGGATGCATACAAGGTAGAAATCATGAGAGGTGAACCAAATCAACATCATAACGATGGGGCAGAAGCACCACAAGGCTCGGCAAGCCTAGCCCCATGTGTTCTTATAGCTCCGAGAAGTTATCCCTAGAGCCCCCTGGATCTCCCAGACCTCATCGTCCAATAGGACCCTCTGAATAGGGTCGTTCCATGATTCCAAGATTCTCACGGAAGGTTAGGAACATGACCTTCCCCAAGGGAATTGTGATAATATCCGTGACCTCCTCATCAATTGCTATATGATCAAGCCTTACGACGCCTCATTGTACAATATCTTAGATAAAGTGGTACCAGCCATCAACATGCTTGGATCGATCGTGGAACACGAGATTCTGTGACAACTGAATCCCCCTCTGGTTATCACAAAGGATAACGATGGCATCTGGCACATGCTCGAACAGCTTAATGAAGAGAATTTGAAACCAAATGGCTTCAAAACAGGCCATACATGATGCAATGTATTCAGCCTCAGTGGTGTTGAAGTGTTAATTTATGAACATGTTGTATGCCATTTCAGATTAGGGCACAATACTGAAGGAGATAGAACATACTATTAGATCGATGTAAGAGAAGACAAAACAGATATGAAGAATGGTGGTGTTACGGTGATCAGCAAGATGCTTCTACCAGAAAAGTCTCCAATAGGTCATTCAGCCAAGCGTGTCACACATCACCCCAGATCAACCCAAACAAAGAAAAGTCCACATATATTACACAGCTCCAACACTATCTAGAGAGAGAGAATTCCTCCACACAATGTGTGTCAAATGCACTCTAAGTCCCTCCAATATATAGGAATATTTGGGTGGGTGTGACACATCCTTTAATACATTTAAGTCTATATTTTATTCCAGGCCAAACTAGCACATAAGTGGAATAAATTCAAAGTACATGTTCTGCTCATCCGATTGAGATGATATTTAGATCAATATTACACCTCTCCGAAATAGGAATCCAATAGAAATATTGGGATCGTCATCTAAGCAGCACAACCCATAGTTTGGACCTAGTTGTCCAATTTTAACACTCCCTCTCAACTAGGGAGAACTCCATCCACAAGTGCACTACAAAAATCGTGCGTCATCCCGCTGTAACTTGCTTTGTTGGCCTCTTTATTTCAGAACAGAAGTGGGTCAGTCACAAAGACATCATACCCGGCTGACAGATTTAGCCCAGAGGTCTGAAACCTCTATAGGACTCACAAAGAGTCACATACTAACCTGAATTTGGTTTACCTGACCCGAAGTCAGTTGGAGGTCTGAAACCTCACTAGGACTCAAGAGAGTCATATACTAACCTGAAGTTAGTTTCACTGACACGAAGTCAGTTGGAGGTCCGAAACCTCGCTAAACTTGATCCCGGATCAAGTGGTTGGTCATGTGCCATCCTAGACATAGAGAGTACGACAATATCCGATGTGTCCATTGGTCTTGCTATGGTCTCTATTCACATTTCCCACCTTATTGGCCAAATGAGAGGTACTTCCCATGAGTCTAAAAATCCATGGGTAGGATGCATATGGGGCACATATCAGAGAGAGGTAAACCATCTGAATATCATCACGGTGGGGTAGAAACACAACAACTAGGTTCAGCAAGCCTAGCCCTGTGGTTTCTTATAGCACCAAAGTTATCCCCAAAACCCCCTTGGAGCTCCCAGAGCTCATCGTCCAACAAGACCCTCAGAGTAGGGTCATTCCATGATTTCAAGATTCTCACGGAAAGTTAGGAACATGACCTTCCCCAAGGGCATTGTGAGAATATCTGTGACCTGCTCATCAGTTCCTATATGATCGAGCCTTATGGAGCCTCGCTGTACCATATCCCAGATAAAGTGGTACCAACCATCAACATGCTTGGATCAATTGTGGAACTGGGGATTATATGACAAATGAAATCCCCTCTAGTTATCACAAAGGATAACGGTGGCATCTAGCACATGCTCAAATAGCTCACAGAAGAGCTTTTGCAACCAAGTGACTTCATAACGGGCCACACATGCTGCAATGTATTCGATCTCAGTGGTGCTCAAGGCTACCATATTTAGTTTCCTGCCCAAAGTAGATCTACTTGTGAAGTAGCATCCAGAGGTGCTCATATGATCCACCACACTGCCAGCCCAATCGGCATCAGTATATCCATGAAGTGTCATACTCTCGGTAGTGTATCTCAGCCCATGGTCTATCATGCCTCAAAGATATCTCAAGAGTTTCTAGGCATCAACCCATTGAATGTTATGATTGTTGGTTATGTGTTATATTCTTTCCACGACTAATCACATGTGGTGGGGGGAGGGTAAGAGGGGGATCGATAGCCCCCCCTTTGCGCTGGGTGCAACGGGGAGGTCACAGGGGGGGGTGGTAGCTCCCCCTATCGGGGTCTGGGGCAGCGCCCCAGTGAAAATTTTTGGTCCTTAATTTCCAGTGGGTGGTCCACGCCCATGGTTTTATGCATGGTTTTGCACATGGTTTTGGGGTACAATGGTTTTTGTCCCCTGGTATTTTGAAGATCCGGTCAAGGGAACTATGGTTATGATCTACTCCAGGGTTAATGGATTAGGGTTTATGTATGCTTCAGCATGTATATATATGTGTTGTAACACTAAAAGGAATATAATGAAATATCAAGCTGGTCGTCCCGATCTGGGGTCTAGGGGAAAATCTCTGTGTTTATCTATTATATGTTTGATGCTCTCGCTATTGTTTATTTTCTGTTATAAAATTTGTGTGTCTCTCTGTTTATCTATTTTATGTTTTATGCTCTCGCTATTGTTTATTTTCTATTATAATATTCGTGTGTAGATAATTTATTTTCAGGGTTAAAACCTACATTTGGTATCAAAGTTGTTTTGGCTTCAAGGGGACGCCTTTGCTGCTGAGGGTTTTTTTCTCGGGCCTGAGGTAGACCCTGTTCAGTGGGAGATCTGCAGGATCGATTCTTGCTATGAAAGAAGATGGCGAGTGGTGGAAATATAGAGATCGAGAAATTTAATGGTCAGAGTTTTGAGTTGTGGAAGCTCAAGATGGAGGATCTGCTGGTGGATAAAGATCAGTGGATCGCGGTAGATCTAGGTACTAAACCAATGGCAATGTCAGATGAAGACTAGTATAAACTGGATCGGAAGGCTAAGAGCACAATACGTTTTTGTGTCTCAGATTCAGTACTGTTGAATGTATATGGGGAAGCTACGGTGAAGAGTTTGTGGGAAAAACCTAGGACATTGTACCAATCTAAGTCTCTGGTGAATAAGTTTTTCCTGCAGAAAAAGCTGTATAACCTGAGGATGAAGGATGGAGACTCGGTGACAGAGCATTTGAACGCCTTCAATACTATGGTAATTCAGCTGTCATATGGTGATATTTAAATCTCAGATGAAGATAAGTGCATTATTTTTTTGTGTTCTCTACCAGACTCGTGGGACAGTCTGGTTATTGCAATAGGTAGCAATAAAACTACCTTGAATTTTGATGACATTGTCTCAGCCTTGTTGTCGGAAGAAATGAGACGGAGAAATATGGAGGGCCAGAATGGAGATGCCTTATCTATAAGAGGAAGGTCCCAAAACAGAAACAAGAATAAGGTTTCGAGTGGGAGATCCAAATCTAGAGGGAGATCTAAATCTCTTAGAAAGTTTGTAAAGGTATGTTGGAAATGTGGAAAGGAAGGGCACTACAGAAGGGAGTGCAGATCTAAAGCTCCTCAGAAAGGAAAGGGATCTGATGATGCTCCTTCTGCAAAGGAAAAAACCACCTCGGATGAAGGTGGGGATGTGCATTTGGCTTCTTCTTCAAATACACATGTAGATCATGAGTCATGGTTGATTGACTTAGGTGCATCCTTTCACTTCACTCCCCATAGGGAATGGTTTTGCGAGTATGAGAAATATGATGGTGGTGATGTTTTCCTAGGAGATGCTAGGAAGGCCAGAATCATCGGATGTGGAAATGTCAAGCTGAAGCTACAAAATGGAAGGATTAGAACACTTCCTGGTGTTCTGCATATTCCTGCATTGGCCAGAAATCTGATTTCTATAAGCAAGATGGATGATGGATGTTGTGTAACCAGCTCGAAGCATCAAGAAATAATCAAGCATTGAGGACAACACTTTTTTTTAAGGAGAGGGGCATGTTAGGTCCCTATATCACTAGTATAGCCCCTTATTATTGTTATTGTAAACCCCTTATTGTTATTATTGTACCCTTGTAACCCCCATTTTGTTATTATTATTCCCTTAAATTATTATTGTTAGGTCGGCTAGGATTACATTGTGGCCCACTAGGATTACATTATGGCCCCATGGACTCCTATATATAGAAAGGAGGTTTTGTGAATTGTATCATCCAAGAATTTTTCATTTATGTAATGTATTGGAGGTTGCCCCCTCGAAGTGGCTCATTTCTAAGGCGTTTATATCTCTTTTCTTCTATTTTTGGAGTTGGTTACACAACAATGGAGGTGTAAAAACAGTGTTCGAGAAAGATGCCTGCAAGATGGTTCGGGGAGCACTGGTATTAATGTGGGGAGTTCATACTGGAACTTTGTACAAGCTACAAGGTAGCACTGTTATTGATGGGCGTAAAAATTCTATGGTTCCTGAAAGTGGAGTGAAAAGCCTAGCTGTATCTGGAGAAAAGACCATGCTATGGCATCAAAGGCTTGGACATATTGGAGAGAAGGGCCTTCAGATACTGCATAGAAATGGTATGGTAGAAGGTATGTCTAATTGCTCTCTGTATTTCGATTTCTGTGAACATTGTGTATATGGGAAGTAGAATCGGGTGAGCTTTCCTTCTGGTGCTAAGAGGGCGAACAAGATATTAGAACTTGTGCATAGTGATGTGTTTGGACCTGTGTCAGTTCCATCACTGGGAAAGTCTGTGTACTATGTTTCATTCATAGATGACTTCTCAAGGAATACATGGATATATTTCTTGAGGAAGAAATATGAAGTCTTTGAAAGATTTAAAGAATATAAGGCTCTGGTGGAAAACCAGATAGAGAATAAGATATAGGTGCTGAGGATAGATAATGGTGGAGAGTTCTGCAAGAAGGAATTTGAAGATTTCTGTAAGAAGTGTGGTATAGCACAGCAGAAGACTACTCCATACACATCTTAGAAAAATGGAGTTGCAGAAAGACTTAATAGAACACTGATGGAAAATGCAAGAAGCATGCTCAGTGGTACTGGGTTAGGACAAGAATTCTGGGCAGAGGCAGTGGAGACTGCATGCTATCTGGTTAACAGATCACCTTCATCAGTGTTGGAGGATAAGAATCCACATGAGGTATGGACTGCTAAGAAACCCTCTCTTTCACATCTAAGGTTATTTGGATGTGATGCATATGTACATGTTCCAAAGCAGAAAAGGATCAAGTTGGATAATAAATCTGAAAGGTGCATCTTTGTTGGGTATAAGGATGGTTTAAAAGGTTACAGGATTTGGAACGCAGAAATAAGGAAGGTTGTGTACAGCTGAGATGTGGTGTTTAGAGAGGTGAAAGATATTTTTAAAAATGAAGTCCTACCAAAGGAACCTGAGAAGATAGAGTTTGAGCTAAAGGACCATGAATCAGAGTCTACAATAGAAGAAGACTCAGAAGATGAAGAGCCACAAACTCCAGCTATTAGAAGATCAGTTCGAGAAAGAAGGCAACCAGAAAGTTATAGTCAATCTGCTTTCTATTCATGTTTTTCCTTAACTATAACTGATGATGATCCCAGAACTGTCAAGGAGGCAGTAGATTCAAAGGATGGAAAACTCTGGAAGGAGGCCATGGTTGATGAAATGGCATCCTTGCATAAAAATGAGGCATGGGATCTGGTGGAGTTGCCGGCTGGAAGGAAGCCCATCGGGAGAAAATGGGTGTTTAAGAAGAAGATGAATGTAGAAGGCAAGGTGGAGAAATACCAAGCTCGGTTGGTAGCAAAAGGTTATTCCCAGGTGTCAGGAATTGATTTTGATGATATTTTTTCTCCTGTTGCCAAAATTACTTCTATGAGATTACTTTTATCTGTTGCTGCTGCATTTGATTTTGAGGTGGAAGAGATGAATGTGAAGAAAACATTTCTTCATGGGGATCTAGAAGAGGAGATCTACATGAAACAAACTGAAGGATTTATGGTGAAGGGGAAGAAAGAACTAGCATGCAGGTTAAATAATTCTCTGTATGGGTTAAAACATTCACCAAGTATGTGGTATCAGAAATTTGATACCTATATACGGGGACTTGGCTTCACCAGGAAGCAAAGAGGATCACTATATTTATTTTAAATTAATTGGTGACCGTGTTATTTATTTGGTCTTGTATGTGGATGATATGTTGTTGATTGGAAATGATAAAGAAATTATCCAAGATTTGAAGACCCAACTGTTCTCCAAATTCAACATGAAGGATATTGGTGCTGCAAACTATATTTTGGGCATGAAAATTAATAGAGATCGAGCAAAGAGGAATCTATGTTTAAACCAGAGGGATTATGTCAAGACTATATTGTAGAGGTTCAATATCTAGGATAGTAAACTGGTGAATGTTCCTATTCCTGTAGGTGTAAATATTTCTACTGAACAGTGTCCCAAGACACAAGAAGAAGAGGAGGATATGTCCCATGTTCCATATGCAAGTGCAGTGGGTAGCCTAATGTATGAAATGGTTTGTACTAGACCAGACATTGCACATGCAGTGGGAGTATTGAGCAGTTTTATTTCAAACTCAGGGAAGGAGCAAGGAACATTGGACAACGGTGAAAAGCGAGGTTTTGGAATACTTACGTGGCACTAGTGATTATGGCTTGTGCTACCGGGGGAGAATTAGGCACATCTTAGACTCTTTGGACATTCATGGTTTTGTATGCAGACTGAGCTGGGGATCTAGACCAAAGAAGATCTACAAGTGGGTATGTGTTAGCCTATTTGGAGGCGCAGTCAGTTGGATGAGTAAAAGACAGTCTGTAGTGGCTCTTTCAACTATAGAGGTAGAATACATGGCAGCCACTCATGCAAGCAAGGAAGCAGTTTGGTTGCAGAGATTGTGTTCAAGTATGGGGTTGGTACAAAAATCTATAAGGATAGACTATGATAGCCAAAGTGAAATTTTCTTAGCTAAGAACCCTGTTTATCATTCAAAGACAAAGCACATTGATGTTCAATATCACTTTGATAGAGATATGGTTGAGTCAAAAGGGGTGTTTCTGGTAAAGGTGGACACTTTGAAGAATGTTGCAGATGCATTGATGAAGTTTGTGAGCACTCAGAATTTCTCTTGGTGTAGAGAAACAATGGGTGTTGAAGAATTGGGTCAATGAATAAGCTCTCCTGTGGCCCCCTGCAGAAAGAAAACAAAAAGTGGGAGAATGTTGGGTATGTGTTATATTCTTTCCACGACTAATCATGCACGGGGGGGTAAGAGGGGGAAAAATAGCCCCCCCTTTGCGCTGGGCACAACGGGGGGGTCATAGGGGGGGCGGTAGCCCCCCTGTCGGGGTCTGAGGCAGCACCCTGGTGAAAATGTTTGGTCCTTAATTTCTGGTGGGCAGTCTGCGCCCATGGTTTTGTGCATGGTTTTGCACATGGTTTTGGGGTACGATGGTTTTTGGCCCCTGGTATTTTGTAGATCCAGTCAAGGGAACTACGATTATGATCTAATCCAGGGTTGATGGATTAGGGTTTATATA
>JAXQQM020057845.1:0-10078 GCA_034641835.2 Pinus albicaulis
ATCATAAAGCAATGAGTAAAATTGTATTCCATTTGTGTCAATGTTAAGGTTAAGCACATGGATTAAAGTTTTATATATTAGATGAGGAGGCTATGTATTACATATGGTCTTGAATGAGCTTTTGGACTCTTTAGATATATATCTAAAGAGTCCAAATGCTTATTCAAGACCATATGTAATACATAGCCTCCTCATCTAACTTAGTGAGGGATTTGCAATACTATATTTGAGTTGGATAGCTCCATTTCAAGATATTATGGTTATCCAAGAGGGGATATAAAAATGAAAAGAAGGATGTTGTTGTAGGTTATCCAAGTTGGACATAGAACTAGTGGAGAAACCTAAGGAAAAACTATGTTTCCAGGTCGAACCTTTGTAGAGGTTCTAAAACCTGAGAGTAAAATCTAGTTTGGGGCTGTTAAATCCTAACTGTACAGGTAGTTGTGCTACGGGGGAGAAATAGGATGTAATTTCCTCTTCTCACGGTTGGGAGTCTTGTTTTTCATGTCGATTCAACCAGAGATATTGTACATATTAAATGAGGAATTTCGCTCTCCCGATCATTTCTAAATCACCCATATCACCAAGAAAACATGTTTTAAAAGAACATACTTTGGTATGGGAAAGACCTTAGGTTTCAAATATTATAAGAAGGTTTTTGATATGGTTGAGAGAATGTGGAAAATAGAATCCATAAACAAATTATTTTTCAAAATGTATTACTTTCAAAGTATCAACAAGGAATGTACAAGGGTGTTCAATGAATTAACGCTATTTATTTAAATTCCATGATGTATATCTTACTCATAATTTTAACAAATTATTAAATAATGATCTAGATTGGATAATTATATTATTTGTCATATAATTTGATGCTTATAGAGTGAAAAAACTGAAAGAATCAACTTGTAGGGTCATTTTAATGGTGGGTGGAGAATTGGGGTCTAAAACCTTTTGGAGTCATTTTGAGGTATTAAATGACATTTCTGGGGGTCAAACAATTATCCCTTGTGCCAAAATCTTGACCATTATTCTACACTTAAAGACATATCCAATGGTGCAAGAAAAACATCAAATGAAGTTCATTCAAAATTTATGCCTTTAGTAAGTTGACCTATCATGTTGACCACCATGGTACGAGAGAATGACATTTTAGCCCCATTACTCATGCATGGCAAGCTATCTACATGTGGAATTTTAACAAGACTCTAAAAGGTCTAAAATCACAAACCTCGTTAATGGTTGACGGAGTCAAATCTTACACCTAGTTGGCTATCATGCTATGTTAAATACTTGGCCACTAGGAGGAATAAGAGTTCCATTTTGTGTTATTGTATTTTGTTCCATAGTTGAAAATACAACTAGGAATGTGAAGTTAGAGAGAAAAATGTATGAAGTTAAGTTTTTATAGCAACCTTACATGCTAAAAGTCTTAGCTAACTCTAGAGAGATTACCTCTTTCTTTGTACTCACATATTTTCCATACCAGAAAAGAGAGAGTAGAGCATGTTTACATTTTAGTGTTGTTTTTCTCCCATAAGGATTTCCTAGGGAAAAAGAGTCTAGAGCATCATTACTTTTTAGGGTTGCTTGTCTCCCATAAGGATTTCCTAGGAAAATAATTGTGTTGATTGTCTAGAGATATGTATGTGTGTGTTTCATTGTGTTCTCTATTTCTTACGTTGTGTTTCATTATGTTTTATATTTCTTACATTTCTGCCCTCTTATTTTTCTTTCCAATCAAGGTTTATAAAATAACATGAGAAGCAACATGAGACTTGGAACAATCATTTTCATTATCTATATGGAAGGCAAGAAGGATTATATCCCCTTAAGCTTAAGCTTATGTAGTTTGTCAATTTTTATCATATTTTTTTGGTAAGGGTAAATGTTTTTTATCTATAGTACAAGTCATGAGTTCCCCAATTTTACCTTATGTAAAGCATGATTCTAGGATTACTACAATTTTTACTTGGTTTTTTATTGTGATGATGCCCTGTCTCAATCACTTGGCCATCTCTCTATGGGTAGTTAAATCTTTATAGTTCAATACTTAAGTAATATTTATCTATTTGTATTATGTGAAATGTAAAAAATGGTATATTATTTTTCATAAAATTGGGTTGAGTTTATCATATATTTCGATGAAAGTTGATTATATGACACGTTTTCTTTAAAAGGATCTAACAATTTTGTTAAGGTATGAATTTTTATTAGATGAGGAGGCTATGTATTACATATGGTCTTGAATGAGCTTTTGGACTCTTTAGATATATATATAAAGAGTCCAAATGCTCATTCAAGACCATATGTAATACATAGCCTCCTCATCTAACTTTGCCAGGGATTTGCAATACTATATTTGAGTTGGCTAGCTCCATTTCAAGATATTATAATGTTAGATTATTATTTCTATAGATTTTTATTATGGTAGTAAAATGTTACAAAAAACCAGAAACCAAGTACAAATAATATTATTCTAGATATATGTAGAAAGGACATGGTAGAGAAGATCAAACAATATTAAACTTTTCATAAATAGTTTAGATAAAAATACATTTTCTAATTTTGATTGTAAATTCCAAGGCTTAAAGCAATAATTTTTCTAATAATTTTGTTTTAATTAATAAATAAAAAAGAAGCATTTTCAATCAAAATCACATCCAACATATAATAAAAATAATAAAAACAATTTAAAACTTTTTATGCAGGTATTACTTATCAGCACATATACCGCGAAAAGAAAAATGTTGCGGATGACTTGTCAAAGCAGGGGCTACAGGATGCATATGGAAAGGTAAATTATTAGCTATTTAATATACAGGGTCTTCAGGCCGAAGGCTCAATGCCCATCATCTAAGTACATTGGTACCATAGATGTTGTGATTTTCAGTTTTCTGGATTAATATGTGATGTTATTGTGTTAGGTTAAAACTATGTGGTGTCTCTTTATAGTTTGAGTGGCTCCGCAGCGTTGCCACAATCACTTTTTGTACGGCTCTGGGGCGTGGATAACAATTTTTCTCTGTTTTCGATTTCTGTATTTTTTGGACTGTACTTGTTCAATTAAGTCTATGTAAGATCCGGGTGGTGACAATATGACAAAATTAGTTATTCTGGTTTCAATGGTAATTGTTATTAGTGCATTGTAATGTCCATTTTGTTTTGTTCCTGGTACTCAATATAAACCAGGGTATTTTTCTTACTGAATTTTTTTTATATATATAGCAATATGTCATATATGTAAGAAAAATGATTTCATAAGAAGTGAAACTCAGAACCGGTCTCAATACCAGGAAGGTTCAGATAACATAACCATATTTTCATGCATATAAAGGAAAGAAACCATGCAAATATAATGGGTCGGTCCGAGTTAGTATGAGTCAGACCAAGAAAACTGGTCACCCAAAAGAATTATAAGCAAACAGAGAATAACTAGCGGACGGAGAAATTAAATTATCTATATTATTTATATAGATATAACAATGACATACATTGAATGAGAGGGACAACTAAAAACCTATCAGAATCCCACCACTCATATTCATTTACTTCACAAACAACGAAACACTCAAAACAAGTAGTCCAACATATTCACTGTATATACATCCAGAAAAACTCAACAACAATCACAATCTAGGATAGGTAATAGCACCATTCAATGCACATCCCTCAACATTCGTACTTTGAAATACAAACCATGCCATAACACATAACTGAAAACAAACTAACAACTACCATATATCCACTATATATTTGTCCAAAAATCTGTAATTTCAGAAAGATTAACAACGCCATGGAGCACTGTACATTACTCAATATTAATAGACCCCACCACTTAAGAGACCTGTTATTTCAAAACCATACACCCCAGCTTCTAATCACAACAACAACAACCAGCCCTCCAGCCTTGTATTCACAGGAATTCTTGGTCTGCCTCAGACTAACTGGTCGACAATTATAAACAAACAAAGAATAACCAGCGGACGAGATTCTAATTGTAAGGAGTCGAACATACCCGACGGAGTTGAAGAGCGCAGACGGGAGGAACACCAGCGCAGCCGGGAGGAGCAACAACGCGAACAGAGTAGCAGCGACAGGGACAAAAAACGCGCGAACAATGAAACCGGTAAACCAAAAAACTTCGCGGGTGATTTATTTATAGGAAATAGTTCAGCCGAACTCTTTTAAATGTAAAAGTTCAGCCGAACTTTTTTTAGAAGTTCGGCCGAACTTTTGTTGCCGGTTTTCCAAGCTTCGGAAAAAATTTTGTTTGCCCGTGCCGTCAGTGTGCTGTCAGTCTAAACGGAATCACGAGTTCGGCCGAACTTTATAAAATGTTCGGCCGAACTATTGCCGAAAAAAAATTTCAGCCCCCGATTCTCACA
This sequence comes from Pinus albicaulis, assembly GCA_034641835.2. Taxonomy (NCBI): domain Eukaryota; kingdom Viridiplantae; phylum Streptophyta; class Pinopsida; order Pinales; family Pinaceae; genus Pinus; species Pinus albicaulis. The sequence goes on from JAXQQM020057845.1 coordinate 4,389, forward strand.
AAAGTGTAACCCAGCTTCACGTTTCTTCCCGTATATAAAATACCAAACCTTTCAGTTCCTTGAACATACCTCATAATTCTCTTCGCGGCCTACTAATGCGCTTCTTTTGGCTTCTCCATAAATCTGGAAATCAAACTAACAGCATGCATAATATTCGGCCTAGTTGCAGTCAAATACATGAGGCTTCCAACTATGCTTTTATACAAACATGGATCAAAATCCTTGCTGCTGTCATCTTTACTCAACTTTAATCCCATTGATGTGGGAGTAATTGCAGCTTTGCACTCCTGCATATTAAATCTTTCTAAAACTTGATTCACATACTTTCCTTGTGAGATAAAAATCCCATTTTCATTTTGTTCTACTTCTATTCCTATGAAGTATCTCAACAAACCCATGTCAGTCATTTCAAATTATTCTTTCATGACTGTTTTAAAATTTTCAACAAGGTAATCATCATTACCTGTAAATATTAGATCATCAACATATAACACAACAATGAGCATTTGACCATCCTTTTCTTTGATGTACAATGTGGGTTCTCCATCACATTTTTCAAACCCATTTTCCAGTAGATAGGAATCTATCTTACTGTACCATGCTCTCGGTGCTTGCTTCAACCCATAAAGAGATTTCTTCAATCTGCACACTTTGTGTTCTTGGCCTTTGTTCTCATAGCCGAGAGGTTGTTCAACATACACCTCTTCCATTAAAACTCCATTTAAAAATGCAGATTTTACATCCATTTGGTATACTTTCCTTTTGTTTTGTGCTGCTATGGACAACACTGCTCTTACTGTCTCCATTCTTGCAACTGGTGCAAAATTTTCCTCATAATCTCTTCCATGCTGCTGCATATATCCCTTGACAACAAATTTGGCCTTGTGTCTTTATATCTTTCCTTCAGCATTGCTCTTGGTCTTGTAGACCCATTTAACTCCAATGACTTCTTTACCTTCTGGGAGATCAACCAACTGCCATGTTTTTTTCTTCTCTATGGCATTAATTTCCTCATCCATAGCTTCTATCCATTTTCCATCTTTAATAGCATCTTCAAAATGAATAGGATCATCAACTTGATAGTACAAAGCAAATAATGAGTTCATACCTTCATTTGCCGCTTCCTGCTCATAAATCTCAATAATACTTCTAAAATTTGTTCCTCTTTCGTTTGGTGTACTTGTGCTTGAAGAAGCACTCAATTCTGCTCCATGTGGTGTGCTTGGAGATGCACTCCCATTTCTTCTCAAGGGTGTTCTCACTGCCGCTTGAGGTGTCCCTTGCTGTCCTTGTGTTGGTGGAGGTTGTGCTACCGATGAGTTGTTAATTTCAATCACATCTTCCTCATCTTCATCATGAGATAAACAACTTTTAACATTAACTGTTTTCTCAATGCTTCCATCCCATGGTTCCTCTTCAATAAACTGCACATATCTACTTATCAAAAACTTCTTTGTGGATGGGTTATACAATCTATATCCTTTGGAATCTTCACAATATCCAAGGAAGATACACTTCTCCCCCTTACTATCCAACTTCTTCCTCAACTTGTCTGGAATGTATGCATATGCCACACATCCAAAAACTCTCATGTGGGTGACTCCCTCTTTTCTGCCACTCCATGCTTCTTCTGGAACTTTTTTCATAACAACCTTTGTTGGGCATCTATTGAAAATATACACAACACAGTTTGTTGCTTCTGCCCAGTACTCATTTGGAAAGTGTTTTGCCTTTAGCATACTTCTCACCATTTCCATTATGGTTCGATTCTTCCTTTCAACAACCCCATTCTGTTGCGATGTGTACCTTGTGGTAAACTGCTTATGTATGTCGTTCTCTCTGCAAAAACGCAAAAATTATTTTGATATATATTCTCCTCCTCTATCAATTCTGAGAACTTTGATATACTGCGCACTCTATTTCTCTACAAGAGCTTTAAAGTGGAAAAATTTCTGAAAGACTTCACTCTTATATTTTAGAAAATAAACCCACACTTTCCTTGTGAAATCATCTATGAAGGTTAGCATGTAATTTCTGCCTGAAACTGATGTTGTTTGCATCGGCCCACATAAATATGAGTGAATGATCTCTAAGGGTGCCTTTGCCCTTATGCTTTTCCCTGATGGAAAATTTTCTCTGTGTTGCTTTCCCAAGATGCAGCCTTCACATAGGCTGTCAAGCTTCTCAATCAATGGTAAACCTCTTACCATTCCTTTTCTATGAAACAAATTTAATCCTCCAAAATTGAGATGTCCAAATCTCAAGTGCCATAACTAGTTTTCATCTTTCTCTTCCTTTTGAAAGACTTCTTGTGTTACAACTTCTACACTCTTCCCTTTTCCCTTCAAGTCAGTGTTGAGCTTGAGTGGAAACATTGTATTGCTGGTCATTTGTATTTCAGCAATGATTTTCTTGCTTGGAGGTATATCCTCTATTGTGCACACATCATCCTTAAAGATTACATTGTAACATTTGTTTATGAGCTGCCCAACGCTCAAAATATTACACTTCAAACCAGGAACATAATACACATCTAGAACAAATTTTTGTTCACCATTTCTTGCACGAATACTAACTCTGCCTTTTCCTTTTACAGAGATCTTAGTATCTATTCCTGTGGTTACTTCTAATTTAACTTCTTCATCTAGATTGGCAAACATTGCTCTGTTTCCAGTCATATGATTACTACATCCTGAATCTAAGAACCAAACATCATCTTCTCTATATTGTGCTACACTACATGTTAACAACACATTACTTGGGTTCTTTTCTTCTTTTGCTACATTAGCATTCTGCCTATTCTTCATGTCATTTTTCTTCTTTCTACATTCATTGGCATAGTGCCCATATTTCTTGCAATAATGGCATTGGACATTGGATTTGTCATACCTTTGTCCATGCACATGTTGGTTTCCACCTTGTTGGTTGTTGCATTGGCCATGACTCTGATTTTGATTTTTTCTCCTTCCATGTGAATGTGAAGGGATGTTCCTTTCACTTATGTTTTGGCTTCTGCCTCTTCCTCTTCCTCTGCCTTGACCTCTTCCTCTTCCTGAAGGCATCGGGGTCTTGAAGGCGTGCTCTAGAGATGGATTTACTGTTCTTTCCAATCTCTGTTCATGAGTCATCAACAAAGCATGAAGTTCATCCACTGTGAACTTTGAGAGATCCTTGGTCTCTTCTATGGTGGTAACTATTACGTCAAACCTTGAGAGTAAGCTCCTCAAAATTTTCTCCACAATATTTCTTTCTTCAAGAGTTTCTCCATGGGACCTTATCTGGTTTACCATCCCAATAACATGTGTGAAAAATAAATCTATATTATCTTACTCTTTCATGCAGAGAGTTTCAAAATCTCTCCTCAGAAACTGTAGTTTTGTTGTCTTCACTTTCTCCATACCTTGGTAGGAAACCTTGAGAGTATCCCATGCATCCTTGGATCTCTTAGCTACTGATGTCCTTGGAAACACACTCTCATTTACTGCTTGATACAAGTAGTAGAGGGCTTCAGAGTCCTTCTTTCTATTTCTCTTCAATATATCCTTCTCTGCTTGAGTTAAGGCATTAAAATCCTGCTCATCAGCTGGTTCATCAAAGCCATCTTCTACAAATTCCCATGAGTCTTGTGAGACAAACAGGGCTCTCATGGTAATGGCCCAATAATCATAGTTCTTTCCATTAAATTGTGGAAGCTGAGCATTTCCAATACTCATACCAGTGCTTGGTCTAGCCATTGCTTTTAAACTGAACTTTGAACTTAAGCAAATTGTCTTTCCTTCTCTAAAGAGAAAACTCTTTAAAAAAAAACAAAAACTCTGTTTTCTTTTGAGAAATACCTGAACTTTATCTTCTGCTGAGCTTTCACGTTGCTGGAGAAATGCTGCGACAATCCTTCTTCTTTTTTAAGCTTCTTTGAAACCTTCAAAGAGCCTGAACTAGCTCTGATACCATGTTGGAATTTTTGAGAATTCCAAAACAATATAGAGAGAATAATACTCCCCTTTGAACACAGAGAATAAATGACAAATATTTGCAGAATAAAACTTTCTTTTCTATTTCATTAACAAGCACTAAAACTATTACAAATTTCTTCCTCACTGGAGGGATTCAAAAAATATGATCAAGACTGCTACAGACGCAGTGCCTAGACAACAAACTTCTTTGTCTCTTAAAACGCACAAAAACAATGCTCTGTTATGGTTCACTGAGTTTTCTCTGCTTGTGGGCTTACACAGCGATACAACACAACAATACAAAGATAACTTACACTCTACAATACTACGGGCCTTTTCACTTTTTTATATGGCGAAGCGGAAATAAAACATAAAATAAAATAAATATAAAAATACATTGCAAAACATAAAACTTTAACTTAAATCTTCATATGTGTGATATACGAGTGGAGCCCATATCGCAATTGGCGATGAAACAAAAACTTGGCGGAATGAACTTTGAAATTGTGTGATGAGTGATGTGAGATGTGCGACTGTGGTGGGACCACATCGCATCGCAGCATCAGCATTAACGGAAAAACATATGCAAATGGCGGAACGGTTAGTGATGTTGCAATGTTGCGATTGCGATTGGATCGCATCGCGAACATCCGACAGAACATATCATATGGCAGAGAAACACAATATGTGATATTGTGATTGCGATCGCATCGTGACTTTACAATCGGCGGTAACATATTGTAATGATGGTACATCGTTCCTTTGCCATTGCGATGATCACATCACATCGGAAATTTCCATGTCAACAAGACACTGCAAGTAAAACTTGCGATTTCTATCAAGCGCTGATGGTGGGGACCACTTTGTCGTACCTTTTCAAAAACTTAAAGTCTTTCGCCGTTTAAACACATTTTCATCAATTTTAGTTGTTGAGGGCTTAAAAGCTCAATAAGACTACTTTAAATAAAACTTTGTTCTTTCGTGCTCTGGAACCACGAAAGTATTCATTCCTCTACAAAAATGGCTACGTCCATCAAACATTAAATTCTTCTCTGCAAACTCAGCTGTGGTCCATCAACATTGATTTCATCCTTACGATTTTCCCATTCTTCTTGAATACATGGTGTTGTGCACTCAACCTTCTTCTGCCCCTTTGTACTCTGCTTCTACCTGCTCAGGGCACGTAGGTGACTTTAATATTTTCAACAGTAGACCGACCCCAAAAGAGTAAGTCATCCAAAAACATGACGTGTGACACTCATTGATTATTAGAAACTCTGACCCCTTTGATGTGCCCCGATACCCTGGTAGCCCGAATATACCTGCTAGGAAAATCTATAACCATCAAGAAGAGAAAGAGTGATAGCGCACAATCGTGTCTCAATTCCCTAAAAGAAGGAAAACAATTTGGAAGGGATACCATTTATGATCCCTACAAATTTTGAAGATTTCAAACTGTTGGGGTTCCCATGTTTTGGCCAGATTGGCAAGACCAAAAGATGAGACAACATCAAACCACTTTCAGACCTTAGGATCTAGCCCTCCTGGGTCCAGAGAGGGATCTCTATATGAAATGTCAAAGTGTATGACTTTAAAGCTTAATATTAAGATGTTAGGCTAGTTATAGGCGCAAGGTTTGGTTGTTTGATTTGTTTTGATTTGGTTTTTGGGAATCAGGAAGGAAGGGTTCAATATGGAACAAGGATGAACAAGAGGGATTTTAGGAAAAGGAGAGGA
>JAXQQM020071223.1:0-84283 GCA_034641835.2 Pinus albicaulis
GTAGGGATGGACATTGTTTCGTCTCGTGATCTTTTCTCTCGTCCGGCAGTAGTCTTGCTATTTAAGCAGAAATTTCTGTTTCATCTGCTCCCATGTTGTGATTACCTGACTTCCAAGGCTCATGAACCATCTTAAAGCATTTCCTTTCAAGGTGGCTGGAAACAGTTTCAAATTTTGAGCATTAGTAACATAATCATAACTTCTGCATAATATATCAAATTCAAAAATAAATTCATCTGGATCTTCAGAGGATAACCCATGGAAGTTAGGTAAAGCAGACAATGGAATGTTTTTCATAGGAGTTGTTCCTGCAGGGAGATCACTGATAGGAAATCCCAAGGTAGAGAGGGAATTTTCATTCCTTCCTTCTCCTTCAGGATCTACACGTCCTCCACCAAATAAATCATCATTGTTTCCTTCCATTGTTGGCTCTCCTACTGCACTTGCTCGATCGTCAAGATCTTCTACTGGCTCTTCAATGTTTTCCACTGGTCGTCCAACACTCTCTATTATTTCCTCGATGTGCTCTGCTGATTTACTAACACTTTCTTCTGACTCTCCAGCACTGACTGCTGGTTCCTTAATCACTGGTTCTTCTATATTTTCAGGACCCACAACTTCCTCTGTTTTGTAATCTGATTGAGGGGAGTGCTGAAGTTTTGATCTTCGAGAACTTAATCTCTGTGATGATTCAGCCCTTGATACAATCTCGTCAATAAAAGTCTTTCTTCCTCCCCTTCCTTTGCCTTTGCCACCTATGGGGTTAGTTTTCTTCTGGTTTCCGCGTCCTCTCATACAATCTGCACATTTAAAAAGAAAATATTAATGCTTTTGAAATCTATAATTTCCTTCCCCGGCAACGGCGCCAAAATGTTGGTCGCTTTAATTGTTTCACAATTCAAGCTCCACATAAATTGTCAACCCGAGGAAGTCTTTTTATTCCAAAGACAATCACGCACTGGATATGCTCAATTTCAAAAGCAAGAACAATGTTGTAGTAAAATCCACACAATTATCAATCATACAAATCTAATTATTCACACTCTGCTTAATCAAAGCTGAAGTCAATTATGCTATAGCAGAAGTAATTCCTATGTTGCAGTTTAGAATTCAAATAGAGGGAAATCAATCTGCAGGAAAGGAAACCAATCAACCATAACAGGAACAGGACCCTATTCCTTAATTAGGAACTTCAGCACCTGCTGCCTGACACTAATCACTCTGTGGCAAAGATAACTCAAGAGACCAAGACCCTATTCCCATGAACAGGAACCTTCAGCACTTGTCTCCTGTTTCTAATCACACTGCAGGAAAAGAAAGGCAATTAGTGGGAGTAGGACCCTATTCCTTTGTACAGGAACTTTCAGCACCTGCTTCCCAGCATTATACATTCAAACATATAACAGAAATAGATTTCTCAACTTCTTAAGAATGAATGTACTGAACACATGCAGCGTTAAGGAAACAGAATATTCAATAAACTACAGAACTGTGTAACTGGTGTCTCAGCAACAGAATTAAAGTAAAGTGAAAACAGCATAAAGAAATTAAACAAATTACAGGGTCAGAAGGGTGAATCTTGTGAGGAAGGCGGGCCCTTTCCCTCTCACAAGATTCCCCAGGGAAAGAATTAAATTGGAGCGCTCAAAAGAAGATTTTATTCATCTGTCAAAAGGAATGATACATTACAGATGGAGTCTAGCTCCAGTCTCTTAAATACAATGTTCTCCTGTAGCTTTCAAACTCGAACTCTCCTCTAATGATGATGTCTCCTCTTTTTAAAGAGGAGACATCTCTTACAATTACATGAGAGCAAGTCTACGTTTATCCCAATTCTGTTCTTCTTTCTTAAAACATGACTATTCTGTTCTTCCATAAAAAGATATTGTTACAACAGATACGACAAGGATGCTATCTTCAGAATAATCCGTGTAACCACATCTTCATGTTGTTGCCATTGTTCCATGAAATACTCTTCCAGAATCGCAAATTACGAATGACGCAATTTGCGTGCTTCAACAGGCATTTCGACGATGAGGTCAGCTGATGGCACCGGAGTCGGTTGTTTCGGCAACGAGAAGTTTGACATTTTAGCAACGGCCCGATTGTTCCGACACATCATATAACTTATGCGATCTTTTAGACTTATGTTAGCAACAATCCACTTAGATTAATGAAAAAATATAAGAGTATTATGGAATCATATGTAAACGAGATTAAACATATAATAAAGAAGAGAAAGTTTTATGTACCTTGGGATAAAGTAAATGAAAATGATAATGGAATCATGGTTATAAAGATAAGATGGTGTCAAAGTATATAGTAAAATGCTACATAGTGGAGTCCTAACCTGTTCTTCCCAAACTGCCTTCATATTTTCAAATTGAATTTTCTCAATACTGTGTTTCCTAGCTTCCTTTTTCATGACAACAATTTCCTAATTGGCCAATTTCAATTTCTCTTCAAGGAGCTGCAACTTTGTTTTTTCTATCAACTTCTCTTTTCCCTTTTTTGATTTGCTGACTGTATCCTTTTTTGTGGGTGATGAGAGGTCAATAATCTCTTGAGGTAGTTGAGTTGTCTCAATAGGTGTTTGAACTTCTTTGTTTCTCTCTAATAACTTCCTAGCATGCCTTGTCATAGGCTTTCTTTCTTGAAACATGAAACCAACATCTTCTCCCTCAAATTCTAATTTCTTTGCAGATTTATCCTTTTTTAACTTATGCCCACCTTCCTTGATAAACTCAGCTTGAACAATAGGAGTTTCCTCTATGTCAATGGCATGTAAAATATCCTCTATATTTCCCTTGGAATCTTCTTTGTCTTCTACAACCACTGTCTTCTCTTCTAAAACCACTATTTGGCTTCTATTCATCCTTTTAGTTCATTGATTATTGACAGTTTTTTTCTGCTTTGCAAGCTTGACCACCTTTGAATTTTGTTTTGCAGGTGGGGAATTTGGTGTGTCAAGACTCTGCATTTGCTCTGGCACCTTCATAGTTTGCTTACTTGATTCTACTTTTGCAGGTTCACTTGGTTTTGCTACCAATGGTTGGATTTGTTCTACTACCAATGGTTGGCTCTGTTCTACTACTAGTGGTGATGGAATTTTCCTAGGTTTAGGAGTTTTTGAAGGAGTTAGAGCATCCAACTCAAAACCATTGATAAACAAGAAAGAGGACCAATCTCTTCCTAACTTTTGAAGTTCATCTAAAACCAATAACTTCATTAAGCCATGATGAAATAATGATGTCTCACTCCCCTCGGACTTTGCTTGGACCTTATCAGCCATCTTTGACAGAATTTTATGCAGATAGAAAGGTAGATCAAGGGAAATCTTACCAGTGAAATGCAGACGTAATTTGAAATGATATGAGTAGACTTTGTGATGTCTACCTTCACAAGTAAAGTAATTTTGGATGATGAGAAGAAATTTTGAATAATTGTCTTTAATGCAGCTTCTTGGAACAACATTGGTGAGATCCATCTCAGTGTGCTCAAGCTTCATGAATTCTTTGCACTGTTCCATGTTAAAATTGAAACCTTTGAACTAGTTCTCCTATCCTCTTGGAATCTCTGTGGCAGCTACAATAACTTCTAGTGTGATGGACAAATTGAGCATTCCCACTTTAGCGGTTGTTCCACTGAAATTCAAAGAAAACTCCTTGGATACCTATGTATGACAGCCTTGTAATTTCTCACAAAACTGTAGGCAACCTACCCTCATGAAGGCTTCCATTACTGTTGGGTCTTCATTGATCACTTTCATGTCTGCAAGTTCATATCTCAGACATTTTCCACCCTTGTGTTTTTTTCTTTTCTCTGCCATAGTTTCTCTAAGAATTGCTCAGCCTCGCTTGATAATTGTTCAACCTCGCTTGATGAATTTGCAGGCTCGCTTGATAATGTTCAAAGTAAACCTTTGGAGAAACCAACCACAACTTTGGCTTAGTACAATAGCTCTCCAGAGCTCAGATATTACGCAAGGAGGAATGAGAAATGAGAATGACTGAATTAGGAAAGGTTTTGAAGTTTAAATTTCTTCTCATGACTCAATGATGACTTATACATTACTTAAACTGACCATGATGACTGCAGACCTGAGCATGTACCTTGATTTTATCCCTCCATGACTCAAAAAGAATCTAACTTACCATTCCCCAACGATTTCTGACACCTAACATCTTGACTGACAAGACAGGCAAGAAATCATGCTTTCTCTTATACTAGTGTTAATTTGGCTTTACGATTACGGTCGCTCTGGCTTGTGGTTTCTTGGCTAATTTGGCAGTTTTGGTACAAAAACTTTGGAAAATGAAATAATTCAGAAAATGATGAATGATGTGACATGAAGGAGTTTGAACATGGTTGGGTTTATACCTTAGGGTAAATTTAAACCATAAAAATTTAATATTTCCCTTGACCAAACTTAAAAATGAATCCTACAACCCTATTTTGACACATGAACCTATTTAACCTTGTCAAAATGATGTTTCAATTTTTTTGGGGTGATAACATGGGGAACGAAGGAATGTACGACGTGATCGGGATTGGTACAGTCACCTTTCATAGGGATTCAAGATCCCCTCTCAGACTCAAGGATGTCATGTCCATTCAGGGCCTAAAGAAAAATCTCATCTTTGTTGCAATTTTGGAAGACTGTGGTTATGATGTGATATTCAACAAAGGAAAAGCATTCCTTAGACACATAGCCATTGGATAAGTGAAGTAGGTTGGGGTTCTTGTGAAGAACTTGTATAAGCTAGATGTGGAAGATTGTGTTGCACTAAGAACTAAGGTGAAGAAAGTGCAAAGTCGTGATGTCAGTGAAATTTGGCACAAAATACTTGTAAATTTGCATCATGGCACCTTGAAGATTATGAAAAAAATAACCACGGTCCTCCCTGAAGGAGTACTTGAGCAGTTGGATGTATGCAAAGGATGTACCTTGGAGAAGTACAACAAATCCAAATTCTGTGATCGGGACAACAAAGCACATTTACTATTGGAAAGGATCCACTCTGATGCATGTGTAACTTTTTTGGTAGCCTCCACTGCCAGAGATAAATATTTTGTATTTTTTATTGATGAATTATCAAGGAAACATTAGATCTTATTCATGCAGAAGAAATATGAGACATTCTCCAAGTTCATATAATTCAAGGCACTTAGTTAGAAAGAAACCGAAAAGAAGGTGAAGGCTCTCAAGAGTGATAATGGAGGTGAGTACATGTTGAATGAATTAAATAATTTATGTGTGAAAGAAGGCATTCGATGAGAGCTGACAGCACCCCACAACCCACATCCAATGGGGTGGTTGAGAGAAAGAACCGTAGCATTGTGGGAGTTGTGAGGGATATGTTGCATGACCAAGGCCTACCACCGCATTTGTGGGTAGAGGCATGAAACACATCAGTCTATTTGTAGAACCAGAGTCCTCATCATATTATGGGCATGATTACATGGGAGGAGGATTTCTCGGGGAGGAATCCGGAGGTGTCGCACTTCAGGGATTTTGGAGCTTGTGTTTACTGCCATGTATCCAAAGAAACAAGGAAGAAGCTTGAGACGACAAAAAAATTGGAGGTATTTATGGGTTACACAAAAACTCCTCACAATTACCGTGTGTATTTTCCATCCCTCAGAATGATAGTTGCACGAAGGGATGTAAATTTTGATGAGGAGAAAGAAATGCAAGGCTATCTTGAGAGCGAGATTTAGATCCCACCAGAAGAGGAGATTTTAGCTCGAAAGGAGGAGCCCCAGGAAGTTATGGAGAAACCATAAATTTAGGAGTAGAGAGTGGATACATCCGCTCAAGTATAAATATCGAGAGAAGACAGAAAAAGGACCATGGAAGTTGATAGACTTGTGTAGGATGCAAGGGAGGATGTGGAATCTCCTTAAAATTTGCACAGGAAGAGAAGGTCACCTGATTGGTACATCGGTTACATGGCTCTAATGATTGAGCTTGTAGAGACTGAACCATCCTCTTTCGATGAAGCAATAGAGAAACTTGTATGGGTTGATGCAATGGTGGAGGAATACAAATCCATTGTAAAGAACAATGTTTGGGAAGTGATCCATTAGAGAACTTTTGAGGTCTGAAATGGGCCTCCTAAGAAAAATGTACAAGCAAAATAAACTTATAACAACCAATAGGATTCAATATGATGATTTCAACCACGGGTGATGATTCACCATTTTTGGGGTAAAAAGGTAAAAATATTATATAATAATAAAATAATAAAACTACTTTTTCAACTTATCTCCCTAAGATTTTACTCAAATTTTGTGCGAGAGTAATCGTAGGATGCAAAATTTAATTCCTCATCTAAGGAGTACCCATGTTGCATACTTTCAATGGACCTTGCTACACGAAAAATGAGAAATACATGAAAAATGTGATTGCATCCAAGAAGTACCCATGTTGCATAGTTTCGATGGACCCTGCTACACAAAAAATGAGAAATAAATGAAAAAATGTGATTGCAAACATGTTTTTTCATGTATTTCTCATTTTTCGTGTAGCAGGGTCCATCAAAAGTATGCCACATGGGTAATCCTTGGATGAAGAATCAAATTATGCATCCAAAGAGTTTTCCCACTCGAAATTTGAGTAAACCCATACGAAGATAAGTTGAAAATACAAGTTGAAAAAGTTGTTTTTCCTTTTTTCCCTTTGAAATTTGTTGATGTAATCTAATCTTATTTTATTATTTCCACTATTATTTTATAATTTCCTTAGGACATTTTAGAACTCAAAATTCCTCTAATTCCAAGTTTGAGATGGATCTTCAAGGTTAAGCATGCATCATACAAAAGCATAGAGAAGTATAAGGCCAAATTTGTGGCCAAGGGATACTCTAAAGTTGAGATAATTGACTATGAGGAGACCTTTGCACCTATAGTAAGTTACTCATCCATAATATCAATTATTGCATTTTTTGTGTAGATTGGCTGGAAGATCCACTAGATTGATGTAAGAATTACATTTCTCAATGGGGTTATTGAGGAGGAGGTGTACGTCAAGCAACCATAAGGTTTTGAGACCTTTGATTGAGAGTCTCATGTGTGCAGACTCAAGGGAATTTGAAATGAAGGGAATGGGTCTCATGCACTACTTCCTCGGGTTGGAAGTATGGCAAGGTGATGGGGAACTATTTTGTCTTAAGGCAGGTATGTATATGAGATACTGCAGAGATTCCGCATGGAGAGTTGCAAACCCATGGAGACACCTCTAGCGACAAATTTGAGGAAGGAGGATGACACTTCAGGTGAATAAGTGGATGCTACCATTTATCAAAACCTAGTGGGTTGTGAAAACACAACTAGATATGTGTTATGCAGCCAAAAATTGAGCCAAAGTATGGTTAGACCAATAAAATTATTTTGGAAGGAAACTAAGAATGTTTTACAGTACCTCAGAGGCACTACCCAGTTTTGACTATGGTACTCACAAACATAGGGAGTGAAGTTGTGCGGGTTCACAGATGCAGATTGGGCAGGGAGTCTATCAGATAGAAATAGTACATCAGGTGGAATATTCAGTGTTATGTCTGCAGTGGTTTTCTGGTACAATAGGAAGCAAATATTTGTGGCACTCAACTCAGGAGAAGAAAAATACATGGCTACAAGTCAAGCAACATGTGAGGTGATCTTGATGAGAAACATACTTGTGGGAATGTTTGGTCAAATGATGGATCCAACTATGATATACTATTATAATCATAGTTGCAACAAAGATATTTGAGAACCATGTATTTCAAGATCAATCCAACATATAAATATCTGGTATCACAATTAACGGGAATGTGTGCAAAGGTGGATAATGTCACTGCAATACATTCTGACAAAGGAATAAGATGATGAAATTTTGACAAAGGCCTTGTCAAGAGGGAAGTTCGAGTTCCACATGTGCAGGATAGGGCTAGTTGATAATCCATTTATTGTTGAGAGGGAGTGTTAAAAAATTAAGCAAGAAATTTTCAATTTGATTTTTCCTCGATTAAAATGAGAAAATTTGAATTTCCACATCAACAAACAATTTGGATGCAGTTAACTAAGGTAACATAGCTCTTGTCACTTAGTTATCTCATTATATTGGAGTTAGAGGAATTAGAGTTTAGTTGAGCATGTGTGATTGCTAATTTGTAGCAATCAAGGTCAATTATTTCAATTTGTTTTTAGTTAAACTAGTTCTAAATTTTGGAGGAACTAGTGGAAGGTCAATTCTGCAGCGAGACTTAAGTAAAACTCAGTGATCATCCAATTTAACTGATAAATCAGCCCAAAATAGCTAGTGCATGCAGATAATTTGGGTTCACCATTTATGGTGGAGATTCCAAGGCAGTGTAACATCAATTGTAGACTAGTCTTGAGTATACAAGTGTTGCATGCAATCAGATGATCAACATTGGGAATTGCACAATCATTTTGGAGGAAATTCCTAGAAAATAGGGGCCTAATTGCTCAGGAATTGCGCAAGAAAATAGGGACTCAAGTAGAGGCAGAAATTGACTAAGTCTGGGTCAGAGCTTCTCAATGAGAAGAGAGATAGGTTATTCACTTGTAGGTTGTGCTAAGAGCGAGCAAACAATTGCAATACATCTTTATTTGTCAGTTAATAACTCCAACAATTTGCCTCTAAAAGAGAGGACACTGATTCATTTGACCTCTAGAGGACTTATCTAATGTATCTACCCTAGATGAAAGTAAAACCATGAAATTTACATTCACCATGACCATTTACATCAGTCATTTTCTCATTTTTCCAAGTAAAATTCAAAAAGTCAAAATTTTGCTAATGCTGATGAAAACATTTTCTTGTTAAACGCGCGGCACCATGAAAAAAATGGCTTGTCTTCACGGAAACTTTTGGACGCCTTCCCGATGTCCAAATTAGCTTCATGATAGCTCATTGGAAATCTCTCTGAGTATAGTTTTCAAATATTCCTCTAGTTTCCAAGATTGTGTCCATATCACCTATCAAAAACTGTTCTCCCGGTACTTGTAAACGCGCGGCACCAAGGCAAAAACAAGGGCGAAACATGTTTTTTTTGGTATTTTTTTCCTTTTTTGAGGGACAGTTTTGCTCCAAATCTTCTAAAACGTAACGAGTTTTATGTACATGCCATTAGGAACATGAATATGTTGAAATTTTTCCATATGAATTGGGAAAAAAAGAGTGCATCGTGAGTGGCGTTGCGCGTTTAGCACATTTTAAGTTGAAAATTATAAAAAATTGCAAAAATTAATATGAGTGCAAAAAAGTGCCAAACTTGTTAGAGTAATTTCTCATTGAGTGATTGAGGCATGAAGTGACACCTCAGAAAGTATGTCCAACTTTTCTTTCTCCCCTAGCTTAGTCAAACTTTCAATTTTGTCATTAGCTCTTTGAGCTTGGCTAATGAAATTCTCTCTTTCCGTGCACGAAATTTTGACTCTTGCCCTCAAAAAGTCATTGTCCTTGTGAGCCTTGGCCAAGAGCTACTCCAAGTGTTGGTTGAACCTCTCAAGCCATGCTTTCTTTTTTTTCATTGATCTCTAGGGCAAGCTTTTCATTTAGTGTAAGTTGGTCTGCTAGGTCATTTTCCCTTTGTATCTCTAGGGCTAGAGCTCTTTTCAGCCCTCTAATCCTTAGTCTCTATCTTGGAGGCTAATCCTCCTCACCATCGAGCTCAATCAACTGAAAATCCTGATCATTTTCATGTTTTTCCTCCTGCTTGTCAATGATAGGCTCTTTACCCTTTTCCTTACCTTTGTCTACCTGTTGTGTTGATGAAGAAGGCATGGCCCCTTTCACTCCAAGTGAAGCAAACACGTGCCTATGACCTATCTGATAGGTATGTACCAATGTGCCCAAATCATCCCTCTTAGGCTTGCTAATTTCACCTCTTCTAGGTTTCCATGATGTATTTGATGTCAAAACCCTAGGGAGAGGATGAATGAAATGAAGGAGTGTGAAGTGAATGGAGGTGTGGGTAAATGAAGGGAATGGCAATATGTAAGGGAGACTAGAATATTGAAAACCCTAGGGTAAATGTAATAAGATGAAGGGAATAGGAGATGAGATGGCTAGCTTGAACAAGTGAAGGGAATGAAGTGAATGAACAAATTAGGTCAATGGAAACCTAGAAATTAACCATGCTCATGATTGTATCTCTTTAGGGAGGTGAACAAGGGAAATATGAATGAAAATGGGAAAGGAATAAAAAAAACTATGGTTTCATAAGCTATAACACTTTCAACTCTTTAATGGAACAAAAAGAAAAAAATGTGAAAAGAAAGGTGTTTAATGTCCACTTACTAATTAAAAACTCCTTAACTCTTTGGAGAAGTTTATGAGGGAACTTTGACTTGATGGAAGCGGTCAAATCCTTCAAAACCTTCATTATGTAAATGCGCAAAATTTTTGGGTAACAGCGCAACGTCAGGATGAACACGCAGCGCCAATCTCTAAACGCGCAGCGCTTTTGTTAATTGCTCTGGGATTTCAGGGTAAACGCGCAGCGCGGCTGGGTGAGCGCGCAGCGCCAAGAAACACTGTTTTGCAGACCACATTTGGTGGTCTTCCCGGTGTCCAAATTGGGCCCAGGATAGCTCATTGTAAATTTTATCCTATCTACTTTCCAAATATACCTTTATTTTTCTGTTTGGAGTTCATTTTCTTGGTATAAAATTGATTTTCCCAAGACTGGTCAAAAATTGCTGAATGAGGGTGCAGAAATGCGAAGTGCTAGTGAAAGAAAATTTTGGAGGCCTTCCTCAAATCCAAATTCAGCTCATGATATCTCATTGGAAAGCTCCCTGTGTCTAGTTATCATTTGAATCATCAAGAAAGTCATTTGGACACTCCAGCTATGAGAAAACGTGATTTTCCCAAGGTCACTCCAGAAGTACATCAAACCTCTTGTAACACATGTAATTTTGATATTTATCCCAAATCATGATACCTTATGGCTCCTCTGCTCATATGCCTCTTTTTCATATAAAACCCTATCTCAGTGGGATAGGAAATTAGATTTTATCGTTTGTGAACAATGATGACTTGGGCACCCTTGGGAAAAGGTAACTATCTTTGACATTTAATGTGTTAGCATGTGGAACTCTGAGTTGGCAGCCTTTGGGAGATTGAATACTTATTACATTTGAATTGACATAAAATTACATGAATAAATAAAATTACATCTTGGAATGAAACTCACACTTTAAATCAAATTAAAACTTTGGAAACCGTCTTGGAGGTCATCTTTACATGGTAAAGAGACATTATTGGGATCATTTTCATACTTTGTTGACCTTATGCAAATGAAATGGTGCATTTTGGACCTTGAAAGACAAAACCCTAATGACCTAATGAGACTTTGAATAACCTGACTTCCATGAGAGAGATTTTGACTTTAAAAGACTTCCTGGTGAAAAGATACTTCCATAGGTGTTGTTATGCGCAAGGAGACATGAGAATGAGTCAGCAATGTGAATTTCGGAGGGAGAGTACAAGGAAAAACACCAGTGGAACAATTTTATATCATTACCTAATGAAATGATTGAAAATTTCTTCCGAGTGGGACACCTAAGTTGCACATGCAAAATGTGTTTTGATCCCTGGTGGAAGTATGCAAATACTGACACTAACATTGCCTCCAGCTAGGGATGGTAGCTCCTTGGAGGTGCCAAGAACACCGTAGAAAAAGTGCCTCCATTAGGCATGGAGTCAATAGCTAAAAACCAAACTGAATACTAAAAGAAACTTGACTCAAAAAACGGACTTAAGACTGACTCAAACTAAAACACAACTGACAAATTGAAAAAGATGCTCAGAATTGAGCTTATTCATCAACCTACTCTAATTGATCCATTCATCACCTGATCAAGTGAAATGGAACAACCAATGCAACCAATGCAACCATGTAAGCATTATGGTTGTTGTTTTAATTCTCCGCAAGTTCTTGCTTATGAACAAGAAGAAAAAACTACTAAAAGGAAACTCTTGTGAAAACTTGACAACAGATCGAATCTTGATGAAATTTCAAAGCACGAGCCCACCGAATGACCTCAAGAATGATATGAAAGGATCTTCATAAGAATACATACTGATTTCCAGCCCATCTAATACATTATTTCTCTGCTCTAGGTAGTCTTCATACCATGGTTTTAAAATTTTCCTAACATTTGTGCTTTCTTTCTTCGATGATTGTAGCAAGTTGAAAAAAGGATCCTGAAACTTGTGAATATCTATTGTTTCCTGATGATAAAAAAAAAAACAAAAATATTCTTCATTACTCTCCTGATATGACTACAAATCTTGGTATGAGCTTTGAAATGAAACACTCGCTAAATAAGACAATGAAGTCGGCTGTTGGATCAATTTTATATCAAATATCTTTTCAGGCTCACAATTACTGCAGATATCATCCAACACATCAGCTATAGGGTCATTAAAAACTTGAAAATACTGTTGCAACCTATTTTCCATTGGTTCTAATGAGACTACATGACACTCTACAGATTGCTCATCCATTTCTTTATGAAAATTTTTCTTTAAAAATTGAAATTCTTCAAAACATAGTCGTACAGAATCATCTTGCATCATTTGATCATATGTTTCAACTTTCAATCCTTCATCTGCAACCTGACATTCAATGGCATTCGGTGGCTGCAAATATAGATCTAAGGAGGGTTCTATGTCGCAAATGATTTCCTCAACCATTTCAAGAGAAGTCTTATCATTAACAACTTGCTCAAGAAGTTCATTATCTTCCTCAACCTCAACATCAAAACTGAAAGACTTTTGATTTCTAATCTTGGAAAAAATTTCTTTCAGAAATTGAAATGAAGCAAAACATAAAGGAAAAGATCCTTCACTTACTTCCAAATTTTCCAAAATTTCCTCATCATTGTCATAGGTGATATGCATCCGCTGATCACTATTTTCGAACTACTGAAACTGAACTTCCTCCCACAAACCAACTGTTGATTGCTCTGCAAGATTAGCTTCTGTTTGGAGAACATAATCATCATCATATTGATCAAACTTTGGCCAATAATCACCATAACTAATTTCACCAATCATACACATTAGATTATCAGATTTTTTCTCCTCGACTTGATCTACAAATCCATTTTTTGATCTATGGTGGTTGGGATTAGCAAGAAAATTTTTAGGGCTTGTTATTAGGTCATGATGGTCTTGAATGGAAAATAAATCTCTCATGGTGATCTTTTGCATCATTTCCTCTGTTGTACTTACCAAAATGTCAACCTTTATCTCTAAATATGTCAGGTGCTCTGCAATGTTCTTCTTCTCTTCTTCCTTCAGCTTTGCCCTTCTGATCAGTAGATTAGCCTCTACATCTACTGCACTGTTCTGCTTCTCTTCAAGTGTTGCATGGTTCCTTTCCCTTAGCTGAAACTCCATTTCCGGATCAAAGGCATCCGAGTAATGTAATATGAGAGCTGAGTCAGGAGGAGGTCTTATATCACTAGGTATCGAATAATAGACTTGATTGAATCTGGCAGAAGACTATTGTACTGTCTCTCCTAGTTGTCTTTTTAGCTGGGCATACTCTTCTAGAATTAGGAAAGTGTTTTTTCTGACCACCCACCTGTCGAGGAAAACTTTGATGACCTGCGGGAAATCTAAGATGCTCGTGGCAAGCAATTTTTTGAACCAAATCTTGACTTGGACTTGCAAAGAAAGAGTAAATAGCCTGATACTGACATCCTCTTCGTCACCTTCAAAAAGGTCTAGGAAAGTCTCAAAATCCTGCATATGTCTCTCAGCAGTGATGTTTTCATATTCACCATCAAACCTCGGTAGATATAGGTAATGATTTTCAGGGAAAGCATGGAGCATAGGAGGTAAGATGAGTGGTTTATATCGATCCGGGACTATAGAAGGTGTAGGAGTATGTACATAAGCTATATGATCATTCTTAATCTCTTTAGGCTCATCAATTTGAATATGGTCATCATAAGATTCAGAAAAAGGATTTGGACCAATATCAAAGAAAAACTCGGTATTTACACTTTTCGAATAGGTAGAGGTTTTGGGCTAGGTATAGTAGCACAGGGTTTTGATTTTGATTTGTGTAGGGTTTGCTGGATTAGGAGGAGTCCAACAGCTAGGGAAAGGAAATTAGGTCAAAATTTGCAGGGGTTATAAGCGGAAAGGTAGGTAGAAATATTTGACATTAAAAGATGATTATGATGAGGTGAAGGGACTGGTGAGGAGTTAGGAAGAGCATCTGAAATGAATTCTCCCTAAACTGAAGAAATAAAACAAATTATGCAAAATTTCCCAAAACAGAGCATGAAACATGATTTTTTCCTTTCAACTTGAAATTAATCATATCATAGACATGAAAATGGTTTATGAGCTTACAATACATTCATAAAAATGATAAAAAAGAAGAAACTATGTCAAGTACTGCATACCACATGGATCCCAAAGAAATACCTGCAAATTTCTATCAATGTCCAAGCCAAACTGATACAAAATGTCTCTTGAGATGCCAAAGCTCCAAGTGAGTCCAACCTCTAAAAATTACCCAGAAAATACATGATATATACTTAAAAACCACTCTCCCTAGCCTTAGGGATTCGAATCCACGAGATAGGGATTAGTTTCACCTACTCCCAAACAAGAATCTGAAGACTAGGAAAACTCCAACAATTTGCCTCTAAAAGAGAGGAAACTGATTCCTTTGACCTCTAGAAGACTTATCCAATGTATCTACCCTAGATAAAATTCAAAACATGATATTTAAATTCACCATGACCATTTACATCAGGCATTTTCTCATTTTCCCAAGTAAAACGTAAAACGTCAAAATTTTGATGATGCTGATGAAAACTGCATTTTCTTGATAAACGCACAGCACCATGAAAAAAAATGACCTGTCTTGCAGGAAACTTTTGGAGGCCTTCCCGATGTCCAAATCAGATCCATGATAGCTCATTGGAAATCCATATAAGTCTAGTTGCCAAATATGCCTCCATTTTTAAAAATGGTGTCCATATGACATGTCAAAAAAGTGTTCTCCCAAGACTGGTAAACGCACAGCGCCGAGGCAAAAACAAGGGCAGAAACATGTTTTTTTGGTAGTTTTTTGCCTTTTTGAGGGACCATTTCTCCTCTGAATATTCTGAAATTTGCTGAGGTTAATGTACTCATAATTATGGAAATGAATATTCTAACCATTTTCCATTTGGATGCCCCAAAAAGAACACAGTGCCAGTGGCACTGCGCCTTTAGCAAAATTTATGAGCTGAAAATTATCAAAAATTGAAAAAATTAACATGAGTGCAAAAATGTGCCAAAATTGTTGGAGTACTTGCTCATTGAGTGATGGAGGCATGAAGTGACACCTCAGCAAGTATGCCCAACTTTTCTTTCTCCCCTAGCTTGGTCAAACTTTCAATTTTGTCATTAGCTCTTTTGAGCTTGGCTAATGAAATTCTCTCTTTCCGTGCATGAAATTTTGACTCTTGCCCTCAACAAGTCATTGTCCTTGTGAGACTTGGCCAAGAGCTTCTCCAAGTTTTGGTTGACCCTCTTAAGCCATGCTTCTTTGTTTTCATTGATCTCTAGGGCAAGCTTTGCATTTAGTGTAAGCTCGCCTACTAGGCCAGTTTCCCTTTGTCTCTCTAGGGCTAGAGCTCTTTTCAGCCCTCTAATCCTTGGTCTCTGTCTTGGAGGCTGATCCTCCTCACCATCAAGCTCAATCAACTGAAACTCCTGCTTAGTTTCATGTTTTTCCTCCTTCTCATCAATGATAGGCTCTGTAGCCTTTTCCTTACCTTTGTCTACCTATTGTGTTGATGAAGAAGGCATGGCCCCTTTCACTCCAAGTGAAGCAAACACGTGCCTATGACCTCTCTGATAGGTATGTACCAATATGCCCAA
The DNA here is from genome assembly GCA_034641835.2 of Pinus albicaulis. Classification (NCBI taxonomy): domain Eukaryota; kingdom Viridiplantae; phylum Streptophyta; class Pinopsida; order Pinales; family Pinaceae; genus Pinus; species Pinus albicaulis. The sequence continues at coordinate 15,911 of JAXQQM020071223.1, forward strand.
ATCAGCACTCTTAGTCTTGCTAATTTCACCTCTGCTAGGTTGCCATGATGTATTTGATGTCAAAACCCTAGGGAGAGGATGAATGAAATGAAGGAGTGTGAAGTGAATGGAGGTGTGGGGAAATGAAGGAAATGGGAATATGTAAGGGAGCCTACGTTAGTGAAAACCCTAGGGTAAATGGAATGAGATGAGGGGAATAGGATATGAGATGGCTAGCTTAGATAAATGAAGGGAATGAGTGTAAATGGAAAACCTAGGTCAATGAAAACCCTAGAGGTTAACCATGCTCATGATTGATATATGTTTAGGGAGGTGAACAAGGGAAATATGAATGAAAATGGGAAAGGAATAAAAAAAATAGGGTTTCATAGGCTATAACACTTTCAACTCTTTAATGGAACAACAAAAATGTGAAAAGAGAGGTGTTTAATGTCCACTTACTGATCAAAAACTCTTTAGAGAAGTTTATGAGGAAACCTGAGCTTGATGGAAGCAGTGAAATCCTTCAAAACCTTCACTATGTAAATGCGCAATATTTCTGGAAAAGAGCGCAGTGCCGGGATGAATGCACAGTGTAAATCTCCAAACGTGCAGCGCCTGTGTTAATTGCTCTAGGATTTTAGGGTAAACGCGCAGCGCAGCTGGCTGAGCGCGCAACACCAAGAAGCACTGTTTTACAGACAAAATTTGGAGGCCTTCCTAATTTCCAAATTGGGCCTAGGATAGCTCGTTGGAAATATTATTCTGTGTATTTCTAAATATACCTCTAGTTTTCTGTTTGGAATTCATTTGCCTGGTCAAAAACTGATTTTCCCAATACTGGTCAAAACGTTCTGAATGAGGGTGCAGAAATGCAGAGTGCTGGTGAAAGAAACGTTTGGAGGCCTTCCTCAACTCCAAATTTAGCTCATGATAGCTCATTGGAAAGATCTCTCTGTCTAGTTATCATTTGATGCATCAAGAAAGTCATTTGGACACTCCAGCTATGAGAAAACTTTATTTTCTCAATGTCACTCCAGAAGTACATCAAACCTCTTGTAACACCTGTAATTTTGAAATTTCTCCCAAATCATGATACCTTATGGCTCCTCTAATCATATGCCTCTTTTTAATAGAAAACCCTATCTCAGTGGCAGTGGAAATTAGAGTTTAGTGTGTGTCAACAATGATGACTTGGGCACCCTTGAGAAAAGGTAACTCTCTTTGACATTTAATGTGTTGGCATGTGGAACTCTGAGTTGGAAGCCTTTGGGAGACTGAATACTTATTACATTTGAATTGACATAAAATTACATGAATAAATAAAATTACAACTTGGAATGAAACTCGCACTTGAAATAAAATTACAACTTTGGAAACCGTCTTGGAGGTCATCTTTACATGGTAAAGAGACATTATTGGGATCACTCTCATACTTTGCTGACCTTATGCAAATGAAATGTTGCATTTTGGAACTTGAAAGACAAAAACCTAATTACCTAATGAGACTTTGAATAACCTGACTTCCATGAATGATATTTTGACTTTAAAAGACTTCTCGGTGAAAAGAGACTTCCATAGGTGTTGTTATGCCCAAGGAGACATGAGAATGAGTCAGCAATGTGAATCTCGTAGGGAGAGTGAAGTTTACTGACAAGGAAAAACTCCAGTGGAAAAAATTTATAACATGACCTAATGGAATGATTGAAAATTTATTTAGAGTGGGACACCTAAGATGCACATGAAAAATGTGTTTTGATCCCTAGTGGAAGTATGCAAATATTGACACTAACAGTCCCAAACTAGTTTTCCTATTTTCTTTTGGCCTCCTCTCTAAGATATTTGAAATGAGGTATCATGATAGAAAAACGAAGATCATATGGAAAAGTTACGACCCCAGGAAGTTGACATTCCAACTTACCCCAATGGGGCCCACAACCTTTTGGTGTTTCATCTCCTCAGCTTAGTTTTTTTGGATGTTTATGGTTTCTCATTGTTTCTCAATGATAAAAAGGCCACTGAGCCTCATTGTAACAAAGTTCAGAGGCATGTAGCCACCACATCGCTTCTTAGAGATAAGTTAGCATCGCCTGAGCTAGTTTATTTCCATTATTTATGTAAGTGTATTTTAGTTCTTTGATATTAATGAAATGAAGCATTATTTCTACTGCATATTTGTGTTTATGGTTATATTTTTATTTTGTTGCATTCCTGTCTAATTTTGGATCAGTGGTAACAAAGTTGTCTGCTCTTTTTCTCTTTTTCTTTGCATGTCCCCAACGAGGTTAGGGTATAAAGAGTTAGGGATCGAACTGAATGAAAATTTGCAACACCAGCCTTGCAAACCCCGACAAGCTCCCATGGCGGAAGAAAATAAAGATAAGGGAGCGGGATATCCTTTCAAAATATTGCTCATAGAAGCCCTTGAGTGATAGTGGAATGCGATGAAGGAAAATTGTGCCCAAATCCTTTGGAGGATTCCCACAGGTGACGTATCTTCGTCCGGAAGTCACTCTGGAGGTGCCACTCCCTTCAAGGTACAAGTCATCCTTGACATTCCCATATTTGAATGCCAGGTAGATGAAGATGTCGTAGATAGATGGTTAAATCTATTGGAGGGATATTTTTTAGTTCATTATTTTTCCAATAGGGAAAAGATTAATTTTTCACTCCTCAAAGTCGTCCCCCATGTCAAGGACTGGTGGGAAACCTATTGCAAATAGAGGGATGTGAGAGAACCTTCATTGTTTTCAGAAAAACCCATTTTGAATTCTTTTCGAGATGCCATCAAGAAAAAATATTACCTCGTGGGGAGCTATGATGAAAAGTACATACAATGGACTACGTTGTGGCAACAAAGGGATCAAGATGTGCATAATCTAAAAAATATATTCCATACCCTACGCACAAAATTGCATATCAAATAGTTAGAGAAACATATGGTGCTTAAGTACCACAGTTTTTTGCACAGATACATTCAAGAGGAAATGGAGTTACTCAACATCTCCTTGCTTGGTGTAACATATCGATATGCTTCCAATATCTAGAAACAATTTAAATAGAAGAAGAGAGACTTTGGATCTGCAAATCTGAAGCAAGGAAAAGGAGACCCAAAAATACATAACAAAGGAAAAAGCCAAGGCAGGGCAACCCAAGAAAACCCTCTAAAGCCAAAAGAAAAGAACAACACCATGAAGGCAAAGGACACGGGAAAGTGGAGTGAGTTTCATAAGAGCCCCACTCACAACACAAGTGAGTGTCAGGCCAAGCAGTCACTAGTGGAAGAGCTAAATGCATCTGAATCAGATGCATGCTTTGAATATTATTCATAACCCGACAAGGGGAATGAAAATGGGAAGCAGATTATTGACTTGCATCCTAGTGCCATTGTTGCTACCACCAATATCTAGAAGGATGAGCCCAAAGATCCAAAGGAGGGGGAGCACCTCTTCCACTCCTAGATGTGGGTGAAGGGTTCTCTTTTGCAGTTCATTATCAACAGCAGAAGCCGAAAGAACCTCATTTAAGCAGAGGTCATGAAGTGGTTGGGCCTACTGACCACAACACACCCGCATTAGTACACCATCGAGTGGATTCACCAAGGACGAGATCTCTACGTCAACCAGTAGTGTCACCTTCCCTATAGCATCAATCCCTTCACAGATTAGGTACTTTGTGTTATTAATCCTCTTGAAGTTTTTGATTTATTATTAGGCTAACCATACTTGTGGAAGCGACATGTTGTGTATGAGTTTAAGCCTCACGTTGTTATTATTACTTTGGGTAATAAGTTGTACAAGATACCAAAGGTAGCACTACCTACCACCATCTCTTTCATCACTACAAATAAATACAGTAAGCTCATTTACCAGACCGGGAAATTTGGTTTCCTTATGATTCACCCTCAGGGAAAGAAGAAGATTATGGCCATGGACTCCGATGGGGATAATCTTAAGGATGGAAAATTATCTTGACGTTTAAAAAATTGGCGAATCTCACTAGTCCCTCATACAAAATATAAAATTTTATTGATATGTTGTAAATTATTCAAATTTATAATGATATTATATATATTTTCTATATAATGTTGGTGATTTTTAACATAAATAATTTTATATTGTAAAATTTGGGGCGAATCGTTTTTATAAAAAAAAGAAGGTGGCGAATCTTTTTTTTTTGGAAAACCATGGAAAATTAGCCCAATTACAGAATATTAGCCCCTAAAATTTTCCATGGACTCCAGATAAGGCTCCTCCATACGAAATCAGCAAATGGACAAGGTCATGGAGGAGTACAGGGTCATTGTCACCTTACCCATAGGGTAACCTCTACACTTTTAGGTCAAGCACCCCATTGATCTAACCCAATGCATGTCTCTTCCCATTGGACCGATATATCGACACTCTATTCTGGAGAGCGTTGAAATTAAGAGGAATATTCAAGAGTTTTTGCAGAAAGGGCACATGAGGCCAAGTTCATCACCCAGTGGGAGCTCGATCATGTTGGTACAAAATAAGGATGAGACCTAGAGACTTTTTATTGACTATCAACCCTTGAACAAGATCACTATCTAGAATAGGTATCCAATCCCATAGATTTATGACCTTTTGAAGCAGATCAAGGGGGCCAAATATTTTAGCAAGATCTACTTGAAATTTGGGTATCACCAGGTACTAATCAAACCCTCCAATATGTGGAATATTGCCTTCAAATCAAAGGAGGGCCTTTTCGAATGGTTGGTCTACCTTTCGGGTTGAAAAATTCCCCCACAACCTTCATGAGGTTGATCGATGACATCTTGCAACTCTTCACCAACTCATTCTTGGTGGTATATTTTGATGGAATCCTCATCTTCAACCAAGTTCGAAAGAACACCTCTGCCATATTCGACAAGTCCTCCAAACTCTGGGACAATGCAAGTTGTGTGCCAATTTGGAGAATTTCACTTTTGGTATGACCCAGGTTCAATATATGGGGTACATCATTGATAAGAAGGGTGTACATGTGGACCCATCCAAGATACAATTTATTCTGGATTGCCTAGGCTCAACCACACTAACAGATCTCTGCACCTTTCTGGGTCTAGCCAATTTCTATCGCAAGTTCATGTTGGGGTTATCTCATATCACTTGGCCTTTGATCCAAGTCACCAAAGGAAAATCAAAAGAAATTTTATTTTGGTATGAATCCCAACAAAAATAATTTTATGAGTCAAAGCATTTCCTCTTCTCTGCACCAGTGCTCACATTACCAGACCTACAACAACCATTTGAGATCAAGACACATGCTTCGTACTATGCTATTGGTGTAGTTATTACTCAGCAGAGGCATCCAGTGGCATATCATAGTGAGAAACTTTCCAAAAAAGTCTGAAATTATCCCACCTATGACAAATATATGTATTCCATCATGCAGGCATGCCGACAATGGAAGCATTACATTTTGAGAAGGAAACAGTCATCTATGAAAAACATTGACCCCTGCAGTTCTTATAGACATAAGGGAAGTTGCAAAATGATTTCCATAAGAAATGGTCCACAGACCTACAACATTTCCACTTGAACATCAAGTACAAAAAAGGAAGCACCAATAATTTTTGCAGAGTGCCTCAGCCAACCACTAGTCATGGCATTGACCATTGTGCTTGATTCTTGTGGGGATGAGACTTCAAAGTGGCCACATCTCTACAAGAGTGATCCAAATTTAGAAACACATACCTGACACTCCTAGAAGGCAAGAAAGTTCCAAAATTTCACCTCTAGGATACACTGTTATGTCACCTATGACACCTCTATGTTCCTTCAAGTGAGCGTGCTAAGATGATTTGGAAGGCGCAATATAGTCGGTTTGATGGACACTTCGGAGTATATAAAACAGTGGCAATGCTACAGAATTATTTTTATTAGCCTAACCTTCAAAAGGATGTTTGGAAGTACATCAAATCCCACACTGCTTGCACCATTTCCAAACCAACCATCAAGAAGAAAGTCCTCTATAATCCTCTTCCCACTCTTATTTGACCTTGGGAATCCATATCCATGGATTACATGTCAGGCCTCCCTTCAACTAAGCATGTCAAAAACTGCATTTTCATGGTCGTCGATATATTCTCTAAGATGGCCATTTTGGCGGCCTGCAAGAAGAGTATCATAATGGAAGCCACTGCTAAGCTCTTCTTTGAACGAGTGTGGGTACACTTCGGGATCTTGTTGGTGTCACAAAGGTGGCTTATTATAGGAAACCTTAGTGCTTCTCATTTAATTATCAACTCGTGGTAAGTCTTCTTATTTCAAGAGTGTCAGCACAATATATGCAAGTGAGATCATCTGATAGTTACTCTATGTTGTTTATGAGAAGGGATTATCTAGTATTTTGAATTAGATTAACTTAACAGGAATGGGTTGGTAGATTAAGGCTAATCATTATGTCTATCTTAGAAAAGAGAAACCTATGATTGAACAACAGAATGACGATTTGAGCAAGCAATCTAAATGAATTGACCAACAATCTAAATGAATTGAAAAACAATATAAATGAATTGAACAGCAATCTAAATGAATTGAACAGCAATCTAAATGAAGTGTACAACAATCACTTATATAATTTGGCAATGGAATTCTCTTTGTAAACTAACACATTGAAATTAATCAATAATTGGACACTTTACTTGTGCTGAAAGAACAATGTAATCTGCAAAGACAAGTAACATCGAACAATAACTATTCTATGATTTGTAAGTCAATTGCAACGACATTGGAAGAAACCGGAAACACCTACTGGTGATGAAGCATTATTATAAACCAGAAAATACGAATGCGACTATTCTAAATCAAGTTAGATGATCCAAAAATAAATATTATCATAGGTTATAAAGTTTGAATAAAATAATTATTAATTTAAGATATTAAATTAATAATTATTATTCTAGAATATTTAATTATTTTATGGAGACATTTAGAATTAGCATATTGTTGTAACAAGATATGACTCTCCAAATGTGTCGTATCTTAAGCCTTTTTGTTAGCTAATTATTTGGAATAGTATTTAATGTAAGTGGACACTTGTTATTTAATAAGTGATCCATAACTAGTGGAAGTTAGGACATTGAGCATATAAATAGCTCATTGCAAGAGTGTTTTTGTTGTTCGGGTGTAAACTCTTGTATAATTCCAAATGTAATTGTTTTTCTGATTAATAAAATTACGTGTTTGAGGACACTTCGGCCATTATTGTGGTATCAGAGCTATGGTAATGCTGCAGTAGATGTGAAGAGGAGATTCCAGCTCTACAAGTTCTTAGAAAACTCCACTGAATTGATCAACCAATGATTGGTATGAAATTTGTCAAGTTTTTTGTTTAAAAGAACAGAAATTTTATTATTGATTTTAGATTTGTAGATTCTAAAATCAATTTTATTATCAAGAAATTTATTTGAATAGTTTTTTTACGAGAGTTTCATCTGGAGTCCTGGAGTTTGAAACGACCGAGAGAGCCAAACAGCGTAGAGGCCTTCTTGTATTTCAATCTATTAAAAAAAAAAAAATATGCAGTTTCACTTTTATAGTTCAACATTGCTTCTTATTACACGTGTTTTGGAATCCGCTTTTATATTTCAGCTCTGCAGATCTTTTAAGAAAAGAAATCGATATCAATCAAGCCTGAAGTTTTTTTGTTTTTTTTGTATGGTGATACGAGCTATCACTGGCTGAAATTTGTATGGTGAGATTCAATTTGTTTTTTAAATTTAATTTTATGCTGGAAATTGTTTCCTCTTGGATGTGGATTTTTTTTGAAAAGCAATTGCTGAAAACATTCCAAATCTGTGAACCTCCATCTGTGAACCTCCATCTGTGAACCGACCATACACAGCAGTGGTGCTGTTGCAGATCTGCGTACACAGCAGAGGTAGCATGCCGAATCTATATCAGCGTACACGGCACTTGTGCACTGTTGCTGAAGCATAATCGCACTTTGAAATCTGGGCCTCAGGCATAATCGCACTTTGAAATCTGCCATTATCTATTGTCTCCAACGCAATTACAATTGTTGGTCCGACCTGCCGAATCCGAACATACTGGTGCCACCACACAAGATTCGAAAGTTGAGAATATTCATTCCGTTCAAAGTGATGGGGACGTGTTGTTGATAACAAGGCAAGCCAAATGGCCCATATTCATGGCGCGTACACTGAGTGTTGGAATATAATAACAAAGAAGGTGCGTTTAGTTGAACTAGATTATTTTAATGTGTGAGACTGGAGGCAAAAAGAAAAGACCACCGAAATCGCATTTGGTATTTGCGTTGACACGCAAGCAGTCCGCAGCTTCCAGCTGCCAAAGTCATGTTTCGTATATTCTTCCCGATATCCACGGGAAAAGTCAATACCAAATATTTTTAAACTTTTTGCTCCACGCAGTTATAAAAGAGCAGAACTTCAACTTCAATACCGAATTTTTGACCTCTAACAGTCGCTACGCCCCTTTTCCATCTGTGCACCCATTGAAATTATATTTTTTTTTAAATTAAAATTGTAATTGGGATCATAAGGTGAAGTAGCACTTTGGAGCAATAAAGTGAAGTATATTTGGAGGAATAAGTAGAATTTTTTTTACTTTAGAGCATTGTAATATTTTGTAATTGGAGTTATAAGGAAGAAAAAAAAATTTAATTTTTTGGAAAAATAAGGCGAATTTTTTTGTAATTTGTTTCTGGAGAGACAAGTGTGACTCAAAGTAATTTTACTTTGAGGGGGGGTAACAGTTTTTTTTTACCACATTGTGCAAGCGCATCATTGTAAAAGTCAAATTTTGAAAGTTACCTTGTAAATATTTGAGAAATTGACTAGAGCCAAGTGCAAAGCTCGGTCATTTTTCTCCTGTTTCAACGACTATACGAGGATCAAGGCCAAGCCCCGATAGATTGTTTTTTGTGTGGCGTGTGTCATTTTTGCATGGCGTGTTTCGTGTGACGAGTTGCTCAATTTTTTTGTGCTTGATTATTTTGGTGCACTGCTTCAACACTCCAATGTCGAAATTAATTAATCTGTTCTCTGAAACTGATAAGCTAGAAGGAGTGAAATCTTATAAGACATGGAGACGTCTAATTGAAAGCACTCTTATTTTTAATGAATTATGGCATGGCATTTGTGATGGCAACATTAAGCCAAATAAACCAACAGATCCAGATTCACTTTCAAAATGGGAAATAAAAGATGCCAAGGCATTAGCTCTTATAAAAGCTTCAGTTAGTAATGAAATGTACATACACATTGAGAATTCTTCAGATGCATGGGCTGCTTTACATACATTCAAAGATCTCTTTGATACACAACCTGAATCAAAGAAGGTTGATCTTCAATTAAAATTTCTTCAACAGAAATTAACTGAAGGTGGTGATGTCCTTGAGTACATTTCACGACTTAAAAACATTAAGCAAGAAATCATCAATGCCGGTTTTAAAGGTGTTGATGAAAGCTTCTTAACTACAATTTTAATTTCTGGATTTCCATCATCATATACTCATTTTTTGGAAACTTTGCAAGTCACCGGAAAGTTAGAGAAGATCAAATTTGATGAAATGAGTGACATGTTAGCACATCATGATAAAAACTTCGAGAAGAAGAAGCAGATTGGGGAAGATGTCTTCCTCACCGAAGCCAGTTCAAGCAACTCCTCAGCTGACAATTCCAGAAACAAAGGAAGAGGTAATTTCAATCCAAATCAAGCAGCGCAAGGTTGTGGTCGCAGTCAACACAGAGGAAACAATTCCAACAGAGGCTCCAATTTAGGCAGAAACAATTTTCAAGGCAGAAAAAACAATCAAAACAGAGGATATCATCAAGGCATAGGACAGAGTCCAGGGAGAGGAAAAACTCAAAACAGAGGACAAAGCAGAGGCCGAGGACAGTCTCAAGGCAGAGGACAGTCTCAGGGAAGAGGCACCGATTTGAGTCAAATTGTTTGCAAGCGATGTAATAGAGTTGGTCATTATGCAACAGATTGTAGAACTTTTATTGAGAAAATTTCTAAGTTTCTCCAAACTCAGCACAGTTTGCAAATGATGAAGATGATCCTGATAGTTCCGAATATGTCTTCACCAACATAGAAGCAACAACTTTACAGGTTTCAAGCTTTCTCCGCAATGATTACGAAGACGCATGGATTCTTGATACAGGCGCAACTCAACACATGACATTTCGATGTGACTTCTTCTGGAGTTTCAAAGAATGTCATCTGAATTCAATCTATCTTGCTGACAAAACCAAACATACTCCTTCAGGTAAAGGTGTAGTTAAATTTTTTTTACCAGGCATCGGAGAAAGAATGATTTCTAATGTATGGTATGTCCCAACATTCAAGAAAAATTTGTTGTCCTTAATCACAATTCGAAAAGTAGGGCATACAGTGATTATGGAAGATGGCTCAGTTAAAATCAACTCAGTCAAACAAAATATGCAAACAGTAATGACAGGTTATGATGGAAAATTGTTAAGGATGAAAGGGACAGCTATTCCAAGACTAGCGCTGTAGAGGCGCGGCAAATCACGGATTTTTCACCAAGTAGGATTATGTCATGAATCTTGTACATCTCAACTTTGTGGAGTCTCTCTCGTTACAAAATAGGGCATGGTTAAAGAACTTCAACCTTCAAAAGGGAAAATTCAAAGTGTGAATCTTGCATTTTGGAAAACAACATGAGATCGAGAGACTTTTTCCACTAGTTCTGATGATACCTTGTATGTACGCCAACAAGGTAAAAATCTGGTGATTTTTATTATGTATGTCGATGATTTGATCATCATAGGCAACAATGATGATCACATTGAATGGGTGAAAAAGGAGTTACATGCTGGTTTTAAGATGACAGATTTGGGACTACTTCACTACTATCTTGGTGTTGAATTATTCCAACGTCCACATCAGATATTCATTTCTCATAGTAAATATGTAGCATAAATTCTTCAGCAATTTGGAATGAAGGATTGCAAGCCTGTCCTTGCCCCTATGGAACAAAACTTGAAACTTTCAAAATTTGAAGGGGGGGAAAAGGTGGATAGCACTACTTAAAGACAGTTGATTGGCAGCTTGATTTATTTAACAACCAGTCGTCCTAATCTATCTTATGCAGTCGGTATTCTTTCACATTTTATGCAGGAACCACTAGACAGCCACTGGAATGCAGCCAAAAGAGTTCTTCGATATATCCAAGGAACAAAATATTTTGGTCTTCTTTACAAAAAGACTAAAAATTTTGTACTTGGTGGATTTTCAGATGCCGACTTTGCAGGCAGTATTGATGACAGGGCATCCACCTCAGGTTACTTAATGAACATGGGGTCAGCTGCAGTTTCCTGGAGTTGCAAGAAGCAAAGTACAGTGGCCACTTCTTCAGCAGAAGCAGAGTACATTTCAGCATGGGAAGCAACATGTGAGATTGTTTGGTTACGTCGAGTTTTACAGGACTTGGGAATTCCTCCAGCAGAAGCTACTTCATTATTCATCGACAATCAGTCAGCAATAAAGCTTGCCAAGAATCCAGTTTTTCATTCAAAGACAAAGCATGTGGACACCAAGTATCATCATATCAGATCACTCATTGCAAAGGATGTCATCAAGCCGATTTATTGTCCTTCAGAAGATTAGACCTTCGACATTTTCACGAAACCTCTTGGCAGAATAAAATTTACTAAGTTGAGGGATGAACTTGGTATCTGTTGTAATGTATCTTTGGATTATAGGGGGGAATGTTAGATGATCCAAAAATAAATATTATCATAGGTTATAAAGTTTGAATAAAATAATTATTAATTTAAGATATTAAATTAATAATTATTATTCTAGAATATTTAATTATTTTATGGAGACATTTAGAATTAGCATATTGTTGTAACAAGATATGACTCTCCAAATGTGTCGTATCTTAGGACTTTTTTTTAGCTAGTTATTTGGAATAGCATTTAATGTAAGTGGACACTTGTTATTTAATAAGTGATCCATAATTAGTGGAAGTTAGGACATTGAGCATATAAATAGCTCATTGCAAGAGTGTTTTTGTTGTTTGGGTGTAAACTCTTGCATAATTCCAAATTTAATTGTTTTTCTGATTAATAAAATTACGTGTCTGAGGACACTTTGGCCATTAAATCAAGGAATGCAAATGTTAAACAGCTCTGAAGAAAGAAAAAATGTAACTTTATTGAGTGGAAAAGTACTTTAAAACTGCATCAGATAACTGGACATCGATTCTGTGACTAATGCACAGTATGGGAATTGGCGATGAACTTCCAGGGGTTGGGCCCAAACCACTAGAAGCTCTAATGCAGTGAAAACCTAAAAATATGACTGTTCAAAATATCAAAAACTCTTTATTACATCAAGGGATACTACAGGAATACAATTAGGCAGTTTGGTTCTGATGCGTTGATTACAAAAGGAATTTCCTATTTCTATCCCCCTCATCTAGTTCGTCCCTAGTCCTTTTAAAGTCATTTTCATGCAATGAGATAGTATTTTCCAAACGACAGCCCACTGCGCGTGGCTATTGTTTGAGTTCTTGAGCTTGAATCTGTTTGTCTGCCTTCTGCCGGTTTCTGGGAGTTACTGATATCCCATACCTTTGTGTCTTTCGGTTGTCTTCTGTTTACCATTGGTTCATCTCCTCTGCATTCCTGCATACAGAGATACAATAAGTCAATTTTCTTCTATAGAAACATTCCTTTTGTCGTTAGCCCAATTGCTCTAGTTTTCATAAATATTTTATTTCTTTATAGTTAATATGAGGAAGAATTCCCAAAATTGTGACATAATTTGAAGTAATTATAGGGTGAAAACATACCTCAATGCGGGCCCAACATACTCCCATGCTTACCTAATTGCATGTCCTCATGCAAACAAATGGTTGAGATGCAACTGCGTTCGGGAGTAGGCAAGGTAGACCTTTTCCTTGTATGCTCTGAAACCTTGTTTTTGTCTCATGATTGCAAAGGCAGCACTTATGCGTCCTTCTGGTAATTCATAATTATGATTATATTCCTCAAGAGGATACCAGAGGAGAGGGCTTATGTATCTATATCCTAACCATGCAGGCCCCATGCTGAAGACTAGGTTACTGTATGAGAGGAATCTGGAGGCAGCAACCTTGAAATTCCTGTAGCCAAATGGCTCCCTATTCTTTACGTTGTTTGTGGAGGCCATCCATCTTTGCTTAGTTGCTGCCAAGGCTACTTCTTGAATGTCCTCAAAGTATTCCTGTCCAATTTCTATGATGTCCTTATGGATGGGCCCCAACCTAGTCCTTACACCTCGCCTTCACATGAAGTTTTTGTGTTGGGTAAACAGTTTCAGGGGTTTTGTAGATTCCCCTCTGACCCACAAGTCTAGGCCATGCTCTCTCTTTTGGAAGATGTTATAGGCCTTGGCCCACCTAATCTAGTTCTTAGAAAATGAGAGGAAGGCTTGGAGTTGAACATCCCCTATAAAGGGACTAGGGTTGTTGTCTGTGTCTTCTTCTAGAAAGAAATTGTGCATGTAAAGCTCACATAGAAGGCATTGGACTTGTTCATCTTGCTCATTACAGCAGTGGACAAACTCTTCTATAGTCCTAAAAGTTGTAGACTTTTCGGCCCTGACGGCCTTGACTTTCAGCAGTAAATACCGTTCTGTTAAGAACAGGGCATAGTTGGTGGCCGGTGCCCTGCATGATAGTGCATCGTTATACAGAGAAAAAATCGCGGTGATTTGTTTCTTGCCTTGCTCCACCTGTTCTTGTGCCATTTTCACCTTTGCCTGTTCCCCTCTGAGCTAGGAAAATGTTTCGTCTTCTGTGGAGGAGAGGTCTGTGAATTTCTTCAGTAGTGCTTGATATTCTTGTGTTGGCACGACCTCCTTCCTACATTATGCTAGCTCATGCTGTGCTTGCACCAGTTCATGATGAAATTTCTGATTGACAGCTTTCTCTACCAGGTGGGCATATGCATGGGCTTCCTCTGTTTGGGTCTCCTTCTCTTCTGTAATTTTCTGCTTAGTTTGTGTACAAGCTTCGACGATGTTTTCTTGGTCTATCTATATCCCAATCTCAGCAGTATCAGCTAAGTTGGTTTGCACCTCAGCCTCTGTAGTAGCTACCAAGTCGGTTTGCATCTCAGCTTCAACAAGGTCAGTTAAGTCAGTCTGCATCTCGGCTTCAACAGTGTTTCTCAAGTTGTCGAATAATTTCATTTGAGGTCCTGCAGTGGTGGTTTCCTTCTTTGGCTTTTAGGCCCTTCTCTCCTCCTTTAGTTGTTTCCTCAGATATTTCACCATTTTATTTAATCTTCTGCAGGCCTTGCTCAGTTTCTTAATTCTCTTTTTGACTGAATCCTCACCTGACCTGATTTCAGCAGGTGGTGGAGGAGCGGTATTCCCATTTTCAGGGATGGTGTTGCCAACCTTAGGGTTGCCTGTGATGGTGTTTCTTATTTGATCTTCAGATTTTACTTCTAGATGAGGGTCCCGACTGGGTGGGGAAGTGCTACCTCCCAATTTCAAAGGGACTGTTTCTATGCTTATGTTTTGCTCCACAGGGACAGTGTCACCTGATTGATTTTTTGATTATGTTCTCTCCTCTGCCTGCCCTTCACTATCCACCTCATAATTCTCAAGAGGGGACAGAGCCCCATCATCCTGTAGTTCCTCTTGGTTGGGGAGGACTTCAGTGTGACCATAACTACTGGCGGTGGCAGACTTATCTATGGGTTCCTCTTGCTCTTATGCTCCCGATGGGTTTCTAGATTCGTAGTCAGTCCTCAATTGTTCTAGGACTCGAGCCATTTCTTCCTCAAAGTCTTGCAAGGGTGTGTTTTGAGGATGGGATGGTCCTGCCTCCTATATGAGGTCCAAGGTTCCTTGCAGTGTTTTGGACCATTTTTTCCTTCTTGGTTCTAAGGTTGCAGTTTGGGTCCTTTTTATTCTTGGTGTATTTACCCTGGGGAGCTCAATTTGGATTTCATCAGGGTTTATTTCTGGTTCCTGTGCATCAGGGTTAACAAAATTATCCCAGGCTATCTGCTGCTTATCCAACTCATGAATGATGACTATTTTAATTAACCCGTGGTGACTGAATACTGCTTGGGGATTTTTGGCTCTTCTTAATCAAACAACAATATCATGCAATATGGAATTTAAGAATGTAGGCAGATTAACTGAAATCTTTTGCTTAAGTACAGCTAATATTTTAAGCTGACGAGGTTTTACCACGTCCCGACATCCATCACGTGTAATGAACCTTTGGATGAATGTCGTCAGTTCCTACCATGGCTGGTGTAGAGAGGTAGGGTTAATCTCTCTCCCTTTTCGCTCCAACGGCTCCTCTGGATCCTAATATGGTGCTACTGCCTCTCATAGGAGGAGATGTTTCTTTGTCCATCTTTCTCCTTCTGCTGGTATTCCGGAGACTCCAGCAATAATTTCCTCTGTGACTGGTATAATTCGACCCTTGATTCTGGTCTGACCTTCTCGCATATTTTGCAGAAACTCAATTGCAATTTCCGTATCAAACCCCTGTAATCGGTGTACATATGTCAGCCAACCAGCTTGCTGGAGGATGGCACTAGCTGTATCTGAAATTGGAAAGTTTATAGGCTCGTTTCAGAGGGAATTTCCTCCCATAGCTTATATGCTTTCTTCCTCTGATTGTATTCTCTCTCGGCTCTCTTGTTTCGACTAAATGTTGTATGCAAGCAAAAGAGGTATTTTGGTTCTGCACAGGTAAATTCATGACTTAATTACAATGTTCTTCTAGTATTATTGATGTTTCTAACGAGATTTTTGTAGAAATTTCGCATGCTTTCCAATTTAAGACCAATTACACCCCCTCCATCAAAGAAAGGGCGCCCATGTCCTCAAGTACAAGAGGGACTTAGCCAATCATGAATGCGAACAGGGGAATTTCAGGATTTGGTAATAATGACTTGTACGTGAAGGAGAAGGTCGTGGCCTTCGAGCTTTAGGTGGTTGAGTAATTACTAGCATATGCAGTGTAAAGGTCAGATTTGGAAATTTTTCCATAATTGCATCTTGTGCAGAAGTGACCGGAAAGGGAGAGGGAATAGTATAACCATTGTTAGGATATGATGTCCTTCCTCAATGAAAAGTTATGACGGAAGCAAGACTGAGTCAAGTAATGATTGGTGCTGTCATCTCGGGGTTCAAATATGTAAGCATATTTCTGTTAGTTATTCATGTGGTAGATTATAATTATCACTAATTCGAGTAATAGCTTATGGGAAAAAAAGAAAAAAAAATGGAAGATAAGGTGTATATAAGAGTAATTGGCTATTGATGAAGCATAGTTACATACCATAAGCAGAGCCACTGCTGCCAGCAGGCGTTCATAGCCTCGACAGGGTTGCTATTTTAACCCGAAATAATGAGCCGGGATCCTTATGTAAAAATAGTTATTCTGCCAATCTTGTGGAGAGATCACCGTGTTGGTATGATAACTAGATAACCATAGTGCCACTCACTAGAGTTATAGCAAAGTGATCAGGCCGGCTCGCGATGAGACCTCCTGTCCTTCAAGCAGCTTAAGAAGGTCATTACCCTAGTGTGGTGGCCATTGTGGGCATGTCACTTGATAAGATCTTATGAACATGGTAGGATGGCTCGTGATGAGACCCCCTATCCTCTCTTGAAAATTTTCATGTAAGCACAGTACTTTTTTTTTTAATCATAGCATTTTGATTTATAAGGAGGTCACTGTGCTGGTGTGATAGCCAGATAATCACAGTGCCATTCACTAGGATTGTAACAGAGTGAACAGGCTGGCTCGTGATGAGAGCTCCTATCCTTCAAGCAGATGAGTTCATTACCCTGGTGTGGTGGCCATTGTGGGCTTATGATCATGGTAGGCTCACTCGTGATGAGACCCCCTATCCTCTCTCGAAAATTTGCATGAATGCATATGGTTGCTTCTTTATACATGGAGGGAGGCTCATTAACTCCTTAAGAGTTAGGGATGGTGAGAAAAGTAAAATAATGTCAATAAAATTAATACCCCTTATTCCCATTTCTTCATATTGGAAGGAAATATTACTCGAAATAGTGCAGAAATATATACCATCATAAGGTCATGTATTGTATGATAACATATTTGAACTGGGGGGACTTAGCCTTTCATTTCATGTATGTATAATTTCAGCTTCCTGTTTAAGGATTATAGAGCCAAGGAACCATCATATTGGTAATTTTATTGTTTCCCTCTCTTCTTAAACTGTCATTCCCTACTTAGAGATGCTTTTATAGCTCGGGTGTACATTATGGGAGGGGTGCTGGATAGAGGGAATAATGGGATGAAAAAAACAAGGTTATTCAATTTGAATAGCAGGGAGAAATAAAAATGAAAACTCGGTTGTTCAATTAGGTCAAATAGCAGTCATTCGAGGATTGAACAGTATTCATTCAAAGCTTGAACAGGCGAAAAAGAGAAAAGTAAAAATGTACAAACGCAATTGTTCAATCCGGTTGAACAGTAGTCGTTCGACGATTGAACAATAGTCGTTCGAGTATTGAACAAAGAGAAAAAATAAGAACGCAAAAACATGGATGTTCAATATAATTAAACAACAGCCATTCAAGGATTGAATAGCAGCCGTTCAGGTATTGAACAGCGAGAAAAAATAAAAACGCAAAAACACAGCTGTTCAATCTGATTGAACAGCAGTCGTTCAAGGATTTAATAGCAGTCGTTCAGGTATTGAACATCGAGAAAAATAAGAACGCAAAAACACAGTTGTTCAATTGGATTAGACAGCAGCTATTCAAGGATTGAACAACAGTCTTTCAGGTATTGAACAGCGAGAAAAAATAGAAATGAAAAAACATGGTTGTTCAATCTGATTGAACAACAGTCGTTCAAGGATTGAACAGTAGCCGTTCAGGTATTGAACTACGAGAAAACACAGCTGATCAATCTGATTGAACAACAACCGTTCAAGGATTAAACAGCAAGAAAAAATAAAAACGCAGAAACACGGTTGTTCGATCTGATTGAACAACAGCCCTTCAAGGATTGAACAGCAGCCATTCAGGTATTGAACAACGCAAAAACACGGCTGATCAATCTGATTGAACAGCAAGAAAAAATAAAAATGAAAAAATACGGCTGTTCAATCTGATTGAATAGCAGCCGTTCAAGGATTGAACAACAGTCGTTCAGGTTTTGAACAGCGAGAAAAAATAAAAACGCAACTCACAAGAAGATGAGAAGAGAGGAAAAAAAATTCGATTATGAAGAATGTACAACAAAGTAAGGCATTTATATACATTATTTACAAATTATGGTAGCAAAAATATCATGTACTTGAGTTTGTGGGGTTATCACCCCCTTGTGCCACAACTTGGATGGTGGGATCATTTCATACCTGTTGGAAAAAAAATTCTTTTGTGAGAGGTTTACGATAGAGGCGTACTCTATGTCCGTTAACTCTAAATGTTGAACCAGACCCATAGATGGTTGTCAAGGTGAGCATGCCATTGTTGTGTACTTCCTGAATCTCATATGGACCGAGCCACCTCGTTTGTAGTTTTCCTGGAAAATCTTGGAATCTGGAGTCATAGAGGAGGGCTCAATCTCCTTTTTGAAATACCTTCTTCTTGATAAGGTTGTCATGCCACTTAGCTCCTTGTTGTTGTATGATCGTTGTGCGTTGCAGGGCTAGTAGTCGTATTTCGTCTAGTTCATTTATTTGCTGGAGTCTTCTAGCTTGGGCTTCTGTTAAGTCCAACCCTACCTCCTGGGCTGTTTTAAGAGTTTTGATTTCGAATTCAATAGGGAAGATAGGTTCTCTCCCAAATACTAGATAGTACGTCTTGATCTCGGCATTAGTTTGTTGCTTTCATGGTGAGTTCGGTGCCGAAATTTCAATTTTTCTATGATCTGAATTAGTTGAATCGGTCTGTTGTTGGGATTAGGATTGGGTTGGGCTGGTAATTGGGGGCGTATGACATGTTACGGGTTATGCTGAACTGGGTATGGATCTGGTAGTGTAGGTTTATTTTGAGTTCCCGCCCCCATTGGTAGGTTGGTCATTCCCAGGGGTCGCTTCCAATTCCAATTAGTGTTTTGAGGAGGAGGGTTTGGCCACTGGGCTTGATATGGAACATTTTTCCAATAAGGGGGAGAACAAGGAACCTTTGGATAACGTGGTATATGGGGACCTTTGTAATTGTATTGAAATATTTCTACGTACCCTTCTAACGTTTCATTGTCCTTTGTAGACATATTGAAGATTTCATCTTTTATGTTTCGGGTTCGGCAACAGTCTTGGTATTTGTTAAGGAAAATGTTCTTCATCTCGTCCCAATTATTGATGGTTCCCCCACCTAGTCCCATGAACCAGCGTAGTGCTTTTCCTTTTAAGATAGAGGGGAATAGTTTCAGCTTCTGAGGATCAGTGGTGTAGTCATACCCCCTACATAAGACATCAAATTCAAATAGGAATGCATCAGGATCTTTCGTAGTCAAACCATGGAAGTTGGGAATGTTGTGCAAGGGAATGGCTTTCATAGGGGAATTTACAACATTATCAACAATGGGGTATTCCAATGTTGATGTCTGCCTCTGATTCTGATTTTGATTATTTTCCATTTGATCAAAGAGGTGCCAGAAATATTCAAGGATTTCTTGTTCTGGAGGAATGATCTAGAGGGGTTTGGGAGGTGAATGCGGTGGAGGCTTTAAAACGCTTCCCTGATCTAGGATCCTAAGAACCTCTGTCTCGACCAATTTTTCTGGTGATTTAGGTTCTGGAGCTTCTATTTGAATTATGCTGCTAGTTTCTCCTTCCCCTTCTTGTAAATTGCAAGAACCTCCCTCTTTCGAAGGGTCAATGCCTATATGATCTGCAGTTTGAAGGCTTTTCTCAGATCCTTCTATTTCACCGTGAATCTCAGCGTAGGCTATAGATGGTGAGGCTGTCGCCTGAGGGAGTGTGATAGGAATTTCAATGGAAATAGTTCTGGGTCCTATAGATGCCTGAAATTTAGCTTTCTTAATGATTTCATCTATATATGTTGTTCTTCCAAGGATCACCGGTCCTTTGGATTGTGAGGATTTTTGGGAATGATCTCTGATTGTTTCTATCTTTTTCTTTCTAGTCATAAAACAAGAGAACCTATTCTACCGGTATTTGCACGATTTTCTGGGAAGTGGGCTAGAGGGCAAGCATGTTGCTTCCTGGTACGCAGTTTCTTACCTCTCGTTTTCAATACCCAATTCTTCACAGCAATGGAGAAAGATGAATAAAGGATATCACTCTTAACACTCTTCTCGGCAACGAAGCCAAAAATTTTGGTGTCACAAAGGTGGCTTATTATAGGCAACCTTAGTTCTTCTCATTTAATTATCAACCTGAGGTAATTCTTCTTATTTCAAGGGTGTCAGCATAATATATGCAAGCGAAATCGACCGATAGTTACTCTATGTTGTTTAAGAGAAGGGATTATCTAGTCTTTTGAATTCGATTAACTTAAAGAGGAATGGGCTGGTAGATTAAGGCTAATCATTATGTCTATCTTAGAAAAGAGAAACATATGATTGAACAATAGAATGACAGTTTGAGCAGCAATCTAAATGAATTGAACAACAGTCTAAATGAATTGAACAACAACCTAAATGAATTGAACAACAATCTAAATGAAGTGTAGAGTAATCACTTATATAATTTTGCAATGGAATTATCTTTTTAAAATAAATCATTGAAATTAATCAATAATTGGATGCTTTACTTGTTCTGAAAGAACAATGTAATCCACAAAGACAATTAACATCGAACAATAATTATTCTATGATTTGTAGCTCGTAGTTTACATGAGAGGAGGGTAAGGATGAATATACTGGAAACTACGGGGAATATTTCCTAATTACAGGATAAATATTTGAAATGACATGGTGTCCATATGACATGTCAAAAAAAATTTCTCCCAAGACTGGTAAATGCGCAGCGCCAAGGCAAAAACAAGGGCAGAAACATGTTTTTTTGGTAGTTTTTTTCCTTTTTGAGGGACTATTTCTCCTCCAAATATTCTGAAATTTTTTGAGGTTAATGTACTAATCATTATGAAAATGAATATGCTAACCATTTTCCATTTTTATGCCCCAAAAATATCGTAGCTGATCCAGGTGGATATTGGTGGCCACCCACCTATTCCACTTGGGCCCTCACCATTGTCTCTTTCATTTTTTCAGTTTCGGCATAACTTACTATTTTTAGCAGTTTTTCGGGTCCTGAACTTCCGGAGCCGTTTTGAGGCCCTAAATGATGTTTTTTGGGAATCGCGCCTCCAAAAAATATCATTCCGTTCTGGAATGATATTTGTGGCGAAAGTTGTAGTCCTCGAATAGAGATTTCTAATGATGTATCATGAGCGTCAAACGGAGATAGTATGCCAAAGTTACGTCCCTGGGAAGTTGAAACACCAATTTACCCAAACGGGGCCCATAGTTTTGGCGCTTCATCTCCTAGGGTTAGGTTTTTGGATGTTTATGGTTCTCCATTGTTTCTCAATAATAAATAGGCCCTCGAGCCTCATTGTAACTCAGTTCAGAGGCCTGTAACCGCCACATCTCTTCTCAGAGATAGCTACCAACGCCCTAGCTAGTTTTATTTCCATTCTGTCTGTAAGCAAATTTCAGTTCTTTGATATTAATGAAATGAAGTGTTATTTCCTCTGCATCTCTGTATTTATGGTTATATGTTTATTCTGTTGCGTTCCTGCATAAATCCGGATCAGTGGTATCAGAGCGGTCTACTTTTTCTCGATCCTTCTTTGCATGTCCCCAACGAGGTCGGGGTATAAGGAGCTAGGGCTCGATCTGGTGGAACCTTTGCAAGATCAGCCTCGCAAACCTCGACGAACGCCCATGGGGGACGAAAAGAAAGATGAGGGAGCAGGAGATCCTATCAAAATATTGCTCGAGGAGGCCCTCGAAAAACAAAGGAACGCGATGATGGATAACTTTGTTCAGATCCTTCAACGGCTGCCCACCGGCGGCGCATCTGCATCCAGCAGCCACTCTGGAAGTGCGACTCCTTTTAAGGTACAAGTAAATTTTGACATTCCCATATTTGAGGGTCAAATAGACGCAGATGTCGTAGATAGATGGTTGAATCTATTAGAAGGATATTTCTCTATTCATGACTTTTCAGACCGGGAGAAGATTATTTTTGCACTCCTCAAAGCTACCCCCCATGTTAAGGACTAGTGGGAAACCTACTGTGAGAAAAAGGACCAGACAGAACCCTCTCTGTTCTCGGCCGTACCAACTTGGAATTCTTTCCGAGACGCCGTCAAGGAACAGTACTATCCCGTGGGGAGCTATGAGGACAAGTACATACAATGGACCACGCTACGACAACAAAGGGATCAAGATGTGCATGAGCTGACGAATCTATTCCATACCCTGCGCACAAAGTTGGGTATCAAAGATTCAGAGAAACATCTCGTGCTAAAGTATCGCAGCTGTCTGCACAGATACATTCAGGAGGAAATGGAGTTCCTCGACATCTCCTCGCTTGGTACTGCATACCGGTATGCTGCCAAGATTGAGCAGAAATTCAAGCAGAAGAAGCGAGAATTTGGATCTGCGAATCAAAAGCAAGGGAAAGGTGCTTCCAAACCGCAGAACAAAGGACCAAGCCAAGGCATGGAGGCTAAAGACAACTCATCGAAGCCACAAGAAAAGAACAGCACCGCAAAGCCAAAGAAGGACACGGGAAAGTGGTGTGAGTTCCATAAGAGCTCCACTCACAGCACAAGTGAGTGTCGGGCCAAGCAGTCGCTAGTGGCCGAGATGAGGGCTTCTGAGTCAGATGCATGCTCTGACTCCGAATCAGAACCTGAAAAGGCGAATGAAAAAGGGAAACAGATTATTGATGCGGAGCCCAATGCCACTGTTGCCACTGCAAAGATCCAAAGGGAGGAACCGGAAGATCCAAAGGAGGAGGAACGTCTCTTCCACTCCCAAATGTGGGTAAAGGGCTCCCCGGTATAGTTCATTGTCGACAATGGGAGCCAAAAGAACCTCATTTCAGCAGACGCCGTGAAGCGGTTGGGCTTGCCGACCACAGCTCACCCACATCCATACACCATCGGGTGGCTTCACCAAGGACGAGATCTCCGCGTCAGCCAGCAGTGTCGCCTTCTCTATAGCATCAAGCCCTTCACGGATGAGGTATTATGTGACGTTGCTCCTATTGATGTTTCTGATGTATTATTAGGACAACCATACTTGTGGAAGCATCATGCTGTGTATGAGTCTCGACCTCGTGCTGTTATTGTTACTTTGGGAAATAAGTTGTACGGGATACCAGAGGTACCACCTCCTGCCGCTATCTCTTTGGTTACTGCAAAACAATGTAGTAAGCTCATTTCCCAAACCAGGAAATTCGTTTTCCTGATGATCCGCCCCCAGGGCAAGAAGAAGACTGTGGCCACGACCTCCAGACAGGGCCCCTCTGCACGACGACAACAAATGGATAAGGTCGTGGAGGAGTACGGGGACATCTTCACCTCACCCACGGGGGTTCCTCTGCACTGCCAGGTCAAGCACCCGATTGATCTGACCCCAGGTGCGCCGCTACCCAATGGACCGATCTATCGACGCTCTGTTCTGGAAAATGATGAAATCAAGAGGCAGATTCAGGAGCTGTTGCAGAAAGGTCACATCAGACCAAGTTCATCGCCCTGTGGGAGCCCGATCGTGTTGGTACAGAAGAAGGATGGGACGTGGAGACTTTGTATTGACTATCGAGCACTGAACAAGATCACTGTCCGGAATAGGTACCCAATCCCACGGATTGATGACCTTCTGGACCAACTCAAAGGTGAAAAATATTTCAGCAAGATTGACCTAAAGTCTGGGTATCACCAGGTACCAATTGAACCCTCTGATGTGTGGAAGACTGCCTTCAAAGCCAAGGAAGGCCTTTTTGAATGGCTAGTCATGCCTTTCGGGTTGACGAATGCTCCCGCAACCTTCATGAGGATGATGGACGATATCTTGCGGCCATTCACCAACTCCTTTGTAGTGGTGTACTTGGATGACATTCTGATCTTCAGCAAGACTTGGGAAGAGCACCTTCAGCACATCCGACAAGTCCTCCAAACATTGCGGCAACACAAGTTGTGTGCCAATTTGGAGAAGTGCACGTTTGGCATGACCCAGGTTCAATATCTGGGATACATTATTGATGAAAGGGGTGTGCATGTGGATCCAGCCAAGATCCAAGTCATTCGGGATTGGCCAGCCCCGACTACTATAACAGAGCTTCGCAGCTTTCTGGGTCTTGCTAATTTCTACTGTAGATTTGTGTTGGGATTCTCTCATATCACTTGGCCCTTGAGTCAAGTCACCAAAGGAGGAGCGAGAGCAAAATTCTTTTGGTCGGAACCTCAACAGAAGGCGTTCAAAGAATTGAAAAATCGCCTCTGTTCTGCCCCAGTGCTCACCTTACCAGACTTGCAGCAGCCATTTGAGATCGAGACGGATGCCTCTGACTATGCTATTGGGGCAGTTCTTACTCAACAGGGACATCCAGTGGCATATCACAGTGAGACATTGTCTGAGACAGTTCGCAAGTATCCCACCTATGACAAAGAAATGTATTCCATTGTGCAAGCCTGTCGACAATGGAAGCATTACATTTTGGGGAAGGAAACAATCATCCACACGGACCACCGGCCCCTGCAGTTCATACAGACACAAGGGAAGTTGCAGAATGATCGCCATCAGAAGTGGTCCACATATCTGCAACAGTTTCATTTGAACATCAAGTACAAGAAGGGTAGCACCAATAATGTTGCAGACTGCCTTAGACGACCACCGATCGTGGTGCTCACCACCGTGCTCAAATATTGTGGACACGAGACTTCTGATTGGCCGCTTCTCTATGAGAGTGACCGAGAATTCGGCCACACTTACAAGGCACTCTTGAGGGGTACGCAAGTTCCAAATTTTCACCTCCAAGATGCACTTTTATGTCACCTGGGACACCTTTATGTTCCTTCAAGCGAGCATGCCAAGATGATATGGGAAGCACACTACCGTCGAGTCGCTGGGCATTTCGGGGTCGAGAAAACAGTAGCAATACTACAGAAGTATTTCTATTGGCCGAACCTTCGAAAGGATGTCGAGAAGCACATCAGATCCTGCACTTCTTGTGCCATTGCCAAACCGACCATCAAGAAGCAAGGCCTATATACTCCACTACCTACCCCTAGTCGACCGTGGGAATCCATCTCCATGGATTACATGTCGGGCCTGCCTTCTACTAAGAATGGAAATGACTGTGTTTTCGTGGTCGTTGACGGATTCTCGAAGATGGCCATCATGGCGGCCTGTAAGAAGAATATCACAGCAGAAGCCACTGCTAAACTCTTCTTTGAACGAGTGTGGGTGCACTTTGGGATCCCACGGTCTATCATATCAGATCGAGATAGCAGGTTCCTCAGCACATTTTGGTCCAGCCTCTGGTCAATGTTGGACACAAAGCTCACCAAGTCCACAGCTTTCCATCCCCAAACAGATGGCCAGGCAGAGGTCGTCAACAGAATGATTGTACACATTCTGCGCATGTACAACTCAAAGCATCCACGCACATGGGACGAGAGCCTCCCCTATGTACAACACAGTTATAACCGGGCTCTCCACGGTTCAATTGGCCATAGCCCCTTTCAGGTGGGCTTGGGATTCCAGCCACTATGTCCCATTGACATAGCCATGCCGTTTGCAGCTGCTCAGGCCGATTCAACTCATGTCCAGTCTGAAGTTGACAAAGCAAGTAGCTTCATCGAGCGCATTCAACACATCCGCCAACAGGTTCATGATATATTGGACAGAGCCAATGCGAAGTACAAGCAACGCCATGATCAACACCGGGTGCCACACAACTTCCGGGTGGGTGACAAAGTATGGCTACATTTGCAGAAGGAGCGCCTCACTGGACCCCACCGCAAGCTTCGCCCGCTCCGATACGGGCCGTACACCATCACCAAGGCTGTAGGGAACAATGCATTCGAGCTCAGTATTCCACCATTCCTTGGTCTTCACCCAGTCTTCAATGTGGATCGCCTTCGTCCTTACTTCCCACCTCTACTAGACACCTCGGACATTGCGGAACAACTCACACCAACTGAGTTAAATCCAGACTGCATGGAACAGGCCACCACAGATTGCATCGTGGACATGCAAATCAAGAACACTCGCCAGCAGAAGATCCAACTATATCGGGTTGTCAAAGCTGGCCAACTCCTGCACCAAGGAAAGTGGTTCACCGGGGACCAAGTTCAGCAGAAATTTCCTCATCTCATGGAGGAACTTAACGCAATGGGGACCATTGCTTCCTAAGGGGGGAGGAATGATCCAGGTGGATATTGGCGGCCACCCACCTATTCCACTTGGGCCCCCACCATTGTCTCTTTCAGTTTTTCAGCTTTGGCATAACTTACTATTTTTAGAAGTTTTTCGGGTCCCAAACTTCCAGAGCCGTTTTGAGGCCCTAAGCGACGTTTTTTGGGCATCGCACCTCCAACAAATATCATTCCGTTCCAAAATGATATTCGTGGTGAACGTTGTAGTCCTCAGATAGAGCTTTCTAATGATGTATCATGTGCGTCAAACGGAGATAGTATGCCAAAGTTACGTCCCTGGGAAGTTGAAACACCAATTTACCCAAACGGGGCCCATAGTTTTGGCGCTTCATCTCCTAGGGTTAGGTTTTTGGGATGTTGAGGGTTCTCCATTGTTTTCTCAATAATAAATAGGCCCTTGAGCCTCATTGTAACTCAATTCAAAGGCCTGTAGCCACCACATCTCTTCTCAGAGATAGCTACCAGTGCCCTAGCTAGTTTTATTTCCATTGTCTGTAAGCAAATTTCAGTTCTTTGATATTAATGAAATGAAGTGTTATTTCCGCTGCATATCTGTATTTATGGTTATGTGTTTATTCTGTTGCGTTCCTGCATAAATCCGGATCAGCGTAGCCTTGATGTACTTGTATGCCTTTAGCATTACGAGTTGAAAATTATCAAAAATTGAAAAAATTAACATGAGTGCAAAAATGTGCCAAAATTGTTGGAGTACTTGCTCATTGAGTGATTGAGGCATGAAGTGACACCTCAGAAAGTATGGTGTCCATATGAAATTTCAAAAAAAAAATTCTCCCAAGACTGGTAAACGCGCAATGTCGAGGCAAAAACAAGTGCAGAAACATGTTTTTTTGGTAATTTTTTTCCTTTTTGAGGGACCATTTCTCCTCCAAATCTTCTGAAATTTGTTGAGGTTAATGTACTCATCATTATGAAAATGAATATGCTAACCATTTTCCATTTTCCATTTTCCAAAATGGTGTCCATATGACATGTCAAAAAATTGTTCTCCTAAGACTGGTAAATGCGCAGTGTCGAGGCAAAAACAAGGGCAGACACATGTTTTTTCGTAGTTTTTTGCCTTTTTTAGGGACCATTTCTCCTCCAAATATTATGAAATTTGTTGAGGTTAATGTACTCATCATTATTAAAATGAATATTCTGACCATTTTCCATTTGGATGCCCCAAAAAGAGAGTTTCTGAGTTGAAAATTATCAAAAATTGAAAAAATTAACATGAGTGCAAAAATGTGCCAAAATTGTTGGAGTACTTGCTCATTGAGTGATTGAGGCATGAAGTGACACCTCAGCAAGTATGCTCAACTTTTCTTTCTCCCCTATCTTGTTCAAACTTTCAATTTTGTCATTAGCTCTTTTGAGCTTGGCTAATGAAATTTTCTCTTTCCGTGCATGAAATTTTGACTCTTGCCCTCAACAAGTCATTGTCCTTGTGAGCCTTGGCCAAGAGCTTCTCCAAGTGTTGGTTGACCCTCTCAAGCCATGTTTCTTTTTTTTCATTGATCTCTAGGGCAAGATTTTCATTTAGTGTAAGCTGGCCTGCTAGGTCAGTTTCCCTTTGTCTCTATAGGGCTAGAGCTCTTTTCAGCCCTCTAATCCTTGGTCTCTATCTTGGAGGTTGATCCTCCTCACCATAAAGCTCAATCAATTGAAACTCCTACTCAGTTTCATGTTTTTCCTCCTTCTCATCAATGATAGGCTCTGTAGCCTTTTCCTTACCTTTGTCTACCTGTTGTGTTGATAAAGAAGGCATGACCCCTTTCACTCCAAGTGAAGCAAACATGTGCCTATGACCTCTCTAATAGGTATGTACCAATATGCCCAAATCAGCCCTCTTAGGCTTGCTAATTTCACCTCTGCTAGGTTTCCATGATGTATTTGGTGTCAAAACCCTAGGGAGAGGATGAATGAAATGAATGAGTGTGAAGTGAATGGAGGTGTGGGGAAATGAAGGAAACATGAATATGTAAGGGAGACTAGGCTAGTGAAAACCCTAGTGTAAATGGAATGAGATGAAGGGAATATGATATGAGATGGCTAGCTTAGATAAATGAAGGGAATGAGTGTAAATGGAAAACCTAGGTCAATGAAAACCCTAGAGATTAACGATGCTCATGATTGATATCTATTTAG
Organism: Pinus albicaulis; assembly: GCA_034641835.2. Lineage (NCBI taxonomy): Eukaryota > Viridiplantae > Streptophyta > Pinopsida > Pinales > Pinaceae > Pinus > Pinus albicaulis. Next base: position 44,443 of record JAXQQM020071223.1, read on the forward strand.
GGAGGTGAACAAGGGAAATATGAATGAAAATGGGAAAGGAATAAAAAAACTAGGGTTTCATAGGCTATAACACTTTCAACTCTTTAATGGAACAAAAAACATGTGAAAAGAGAGGTGTTTAATGTCCACTTACTGATCAAAAACTCTTTGGAGAAGTTTATGAGGAAACCTGAGCTTGATGGAAGCAGTGAAATCCTTCAAAACCTTCACTATATAAACGCGCAGCATTTCTGGGTAAGAACGTAGTGCCAGGATGAATGCGCAGCACCAATCTCCAAACGTGCAACGCCTGTGTTAATTGCTCTAGGATTTCAGGGTAAATGTGCAGTGCGACTGGGTGAGCGCGTAGCACTAGTTTAAATGCGGATCACCAAGAAGCACTATTTTGCAGACCACATTTGGAGGCCTTCCTTATTTACAAATTGGGCCTAGGATAGCTCGTTGGAAATCTTATCCTATCTACTTTCCAAATATACCTCTAGTTTTCTATTTGGAATTCATTTTCCTGGTAAAAAACTAATTTTCCCAAGATTGGTCAAAAAGTTTTGAATGAGGGTGCAGAAATGCAGAGTGCTAGTGCAAGAAACGTTTGGAGGCCTTCCTCAACTCCAAATTGAGCTCATGATAGCTCATTGGAAATATCTCTCTGTCTAGTTATCATTTGATGCATCAAGAAAGTCATTTGGACAATCCATATATGAGAAAACTTGATTTTCTCAATGTCACTCCAGAAGTACATCAAACCTCTTGTAACACCTGTAATTTTGACATTTCTCCCAAATCATGATACCTTATGGCTCCTCTGCTCATATGCCTCTTTTTAATAGTAAACCCTATCTGAGTGGGAAAGGAAATTAGATTTTAGTGCGTTTCAACAATGATGACTTGGGCACCCTTGGGAAAAGGTAACTCTCTTTGACATTTAATGTGTTGGCATGTGGAACTCTGAGTTGGCAGCCTTTGGGAGACCGAATACTTATTACATTTGAATTGACATAAAATTACGTCTTGGAATGAAACTCACAATCGAAATCAAATTAAAACTTTGGAAACTGTCTTGGAGGTCATCTTTACATGGTAAAGAGACATTATTGGGATCACTCTTATACTTTTTTGACCTTATGCAAATGAAATGGTGCATTTTGGACCTTGAAAGACAAAACCCTAATGACCTAATGAGACTTTGAATAACCTGACTTCCATGAATGAGATTTTGACTTTAAAAGACTTCCTGGTGCAAAGAGACTTCCATAGGTGTTTTTATTCCCAAGGAGACATGAGAATGAGTCAGCAATGTGAATCTCGGAGGGAGAGTGAAGTTTATTGACAAGGAAAAACACCAGTGGAAATTTTTTATAACATGACCTAATGGACTGAATGAAAATTTCTTCAGAGTGGGACACCTAAGATGCACATGAAAAATGTGTTTTGATCCCTACTGGAAGTATGCAAATATTGACACTAACAGTCCCAAACTAGTTTTCCTATTTTCTTTCGGCCTCCTCTCTAAGATATTTGAAATGAGGTATTATGACAGAAAAACGAAGATCATATGGAAAAGTTACGACCCCAAGAAGTTGACATTCCAACTTATCCTAATGGGGCCCACAACCTTTCAGTGTTTCATCTCCTAAGCTTAGGTTTTTGGATGTTTATGGTTTCTCATTATTTCCCATTGTTTCTCAATGATAAAAAGGCCACTGAGCCTCATTGTAACAAAGCTCAGAGGCATGTAGCCACCACATCTCTTCTTAGAGATAAGATAACATCGCCTGAGCTAGTTTATTTCCATTATGTCTGTAAGTGTATTTCAGTTCTTTGATATTAATGAAATGAAGCATTATTTTTACTGCATCTCTGTGTTTATGGTTATATTTGTATTTTATTGCATTCCTGTCTAATTTTGGATCAGTGGTAACAAAGTGGTTTGATCTTTCTCTATTTTTGTTTGCATTTCCCCAATGAGGTTAGGGTATAAAGAGTTAGGGATCAAACTGAATGAAACTTTGCAACACCAGCCTCGCAAACCCCGAAAAGCTCCCATGGCAGAAGAAAATAAATATAAGGGAGTGGGATATCCTTTCAAAATATTGCTCATAGAAGCCCTCGAGTGATAGAGGAATGCGATGAAGGATAATTGTGCCCAGATCCTTTGGGGGATTCCCACAGGCGACGTATCTTCGTCCGGAAGTCACTCTAGAGGCACCACTGCCTTCAAGGTACAAGTCATCTTTGACATTCCCATCTTTGAATGCCAGGTAGATGCAGATGTCATAGATGGATGGTTAAATCTATTGGAGGGATATTTTTTAGTTCATTATTTTTCCAATAGGGAAAAGATTAATTTTTCACTCCTCAAAGTCGTCCCCCATGTCAAGGACTAGTGGGAAACCTATTGCAAATAGAGGGATGTGAGAGAACCCTCATTATTTTCAAAAAAACCCATTTTGAATTCTTTTCGAGAAGCCATCAAAAAAAAATATTACCTCATGGGGAGCTATGACGAAAAGTACATACAATGGACTACGCTGTGGCAACAAAGGGATCAAGATGTGCATAATCTGACAAATCTATTCCATACCCTACACACAAAATTGCATATCAAATATTTGGAGAAACATATGGTGCTTAAGTACCACAGTTTTTTGCACAGATACATTCAGGAGGAAATGGAGTTCCTCGACATCTCCTCGCTTGGTGTAACATACCGATATGCTGCCAATATCAAGCAACAATTTAAATAGAAAAAGTGAGACTTTGGATCTGTGAATCTGAAGCAAGGAAAAGGAGACCCAAAAATACATAACAAAGGACAAAGCCAAGGCAGGGCAACCTAAGAAAACCCTTTGAAGCCAAAAGAAAAGAACAACACCATAAAGGCAAACGACACGGGAAAGTGGAGTTAGTTTCATAAGAGCCCCACTCACAACAAAAGTGAGTGTCGGGCCAAGAAGTCACTAGTGGCAGAGCTAAATGCATCTGAATCATAGATGCATGCTTTGAATATGATTCATAACCTGACAAGGGGAATGACAAAGGGAAGCAGATTATTGACTCACAACCGAGTGCCGTTGTTGCTACCACCAATATCTATAAGGATGAGTCCAAAGATCCAAAGGAGGGGGAGCACCTCTTCCACTCCTAGATGTGGGTGAAGGGTTCTCTGTTGTAGTTCATTACCGACAGCAAAAGATGGAAGAACCTCATTTCAGCAGAGGTAATGAAGTGGTTGGGCCTACTAACCACAACACACCCACAATAGTACACCATCAGGTGGATTCACCAAGGACGAGATCTCTACGTCAACCAATAGTGTCACCTTCCCTATCGCATCAATCCATTCACAGATGAGGTACTGTGTGTTATTACTCCTCTTGAAGTTTTAGATTTATTATTAGGCTAACCATACTTTTGGAAGCGACATGTTGTGTATGAGTTTATGCCTCACACTATTATTATTACTTTGGGTAATAAGTTGTACAGGATACTAGAGGTAGCACTGCCTACCACCATCTCTTTCATCACTACGAATAAATGCAATAAGCTCATTTACCATACCGGAAAATTTGGTTTCCTTATGATTCACCCTCAGGGAAAGAAGAAGATTATGGCCATGGACTCCAGATAAGGCTCCTCCATACGAAATCAGCAAATGGACAAGGTCATGGAGGAGTACAGGGTCATTGTCACCTTACCCATAGGGTAACCTCTACACTTTTAGGTCAAGCACCCCATTGATCTAACCCAATGCATGTCTCTTCCCATTGGACCGATATATCGACACTCTATTCTGGAGAGCGTTGAAATTAAGAGGAATATTCAAGAGTTTTTGCAGAAAGGGCACATGAGGCCAAGTTCATCACCCAGTGGGAGCTCGATCATGTTGGTACAAAATAAGGATGAGACCTAGAGACTTTTTATTGACTATCAACCCTTGAACAAGATCACTATCTAGAATAGGTATCCAATCCCATAGATTTATGACCTTTTGAAGCAGATCAAGGGGGCCAAATATTTTAGCAAGATCTACTTGAAATTTGGGTATCACCAGGTACTAATCAAACCCTCCAATATGTGGAATATTGCCTTCAAATCAAAGGAGGGCCTTTTCGAATGGTTGGTCTACCTTTCGGGTTGAAAAATTCCCCCACAACCTTCATGAGGTTGATCGATGACATCTTGCAACTCTTCACCAACTCATTCTTGGTGGTATATTTTGATGGAATCCTCATCTTCAACCAAGTTCGAAAGAACACCTCTGCCATATTCGACAAGTCCTCCAAACTCTGGGACAATGCAAGTTGTGTGCCAATTTGGAGAATTTCACTTTTGGTATGACCCAGGTTCAATATATGGGGTACATCATTGATAAGAAGGGTGTACATGTGGACCCATCCAAGATACAATTTATTCTGGATTGCCTAGGCTCAACCACACTAACAGATCTCTGCACCTTTCTGGGTCTAGCCAATTTCTATCGCAAGTTCATGTTGGGGTTATCTCATATCACTTGGCCTTTGATCCAAGTCACCAAAGGAAAATCAAAAGAAATTTTATTTTGGTATGAATCCCAACAAAAATAATTTTATGAGTCAAAGCATTTCCTCTTCTCTGCACCAGTGCTCACATTACCAGACCTACAACAACCATTTGAGATCAAGACACATGCTTCGTACTATGCTATTGGTGTAGTTATTACTCAGCAGAGGCATCCAGTGGCATATCATAGTGAGAAACTTTCCAAAAAAGTCTGAAATTATCCCACCTATGACAAATATATGTATTCCATCATGCAGGCATGCCGACAATGGAAGCATTACATTTTGAGAAGGAAACAGTCATCTATGAAAAACATTGACCCCTGCAGTTCTTATAGACATAAGGGAAGTTGCAAAATGATTTCCATAAGAAATGGTCCACAGACCTACAACATTTCCACTTGAACATCAAGTACAAAAAAGGAAGCACCAATAATTTTTGCAGAGTGCCTCAGCCAACCACTAGTCATGGCATTGACCATTGTGCTTGATTCTTGTGGGGATGAGACTTCAAAGTGGCCACATCTCTACAAGAGTGATCCAAATTTAGAAACACATACCTGACACTCCTAGAAGGCAAGAAAGTTCCAAAATTTCACCTCTAGGATACACTGTTATGTCACCTATGACACCTCTATGTTCCTTCAAGTGAGCGTGCTAAGATGATTTGGAAGGCGCAATATAGTCGGTTTGATGGACACTTCGGAGTATATAAAACAGTGGCAATGCTACAGAATTATTTTTATTAGCCTAACCTTCAAAAGGATGTTTGGAAGTACATCAAATCCCACACTGCTTGCACCATTTCCAAACCAACCATCAAGAAGAAAGTCCTCTATAATCCTCTTCCCACTCTTATTTGACCTTGGGAATCCATATCCATGGATTACATGTCAGGCCTCCCTTCAACTAAGCATGTCAAAAACTGCATTTTCATGGTCGTCGATATATTCTCTAAGATGGCCATTTTGGCGGCCTGCAAGAAGAGTATCATAATGGAAGCCACTGCTAAGCTCTTCTTTGAACGAGTGTGGGTACACTTCGGGATCTTGTTGGTGTCACAAAGGTGGCTTATTATAGGAAACCTTAGTGCTTCTCATTTAATTATCAACTCGTGGTAAGTCTTCTTATTTCAAGAGTGTCAGCACAATATATGCAAGTGAGATCATCTGATAGTTACTCTATGTTGTTTATGAGAAGGGATTATCTAGTATTTTGAATTAGATTAACTTAACAGGAATGGGTTGGTAGATTAAGGCTAATCATTATGTCTATCTTAGAAAAGAGAAACCTATGATTGAACAACAGAATGACGATTTGAGCAAGCAATCTAAATGAATTGACCAACAATCTAAATGAATTGAAAAACAATATAAATGAATTGAACAGCAATCTAAATGAATTGAACAGCAATCTAAATGAAGTGTACAACAATCACTTATATAATTTGGCAATGGAATTCTCTTTGTAAACTAACACATTGAAATTAATCAATAATTGGACACTTTACTTGTGCTGAAAGAACAATGTAATCTGCAAAGACAAGTAACATCGAACAATAACTATTCTATGATTTGTAAGTCAATTGCAACGACATTGGAAGAAACCGGAAACACCTACTGGTGATGAAGCATTATTATAAACCAGAAAATACGAATGCGACTATTCTAAATCAAGGAACGCAAATGCTAAACAGCTCTGAAGAAAGAAAAATTGTAACTTTATTGAGTGGAAAAGTACTTTACAACCACATCAGATAACTACACATCGATTCTGTGACTAATGCACAATATGGGAATTGGCGAGGAACTTTCAGGGGTTGGGCCCAGACCACCAGAAGCTCTAACGCAATGAAAACCTCAAAAGATGATTGTTCAAAATATCAAAAACTATTTATTACATCAAGGGATACTATAGGAATACAATTAGGCAATTTGGTTCTGATGCATTGATTACAAAAGGAATTTCCTATTTCTATCCCCCTCATCTAGTTCATCCCTGGTCCTTTTAAAGGCATTTTCATGCAATGAGATAGTATCTTTGAAACGATAGCCTGTTGTGCATGGTTGTCGTTTGAGTTCTCGAGCTTGAATCTGTCTGTCTTCCTTCTGCTAGTTTCAGGGAGTTACTGAGATCCCATACATTTGCGTCTGTTGGTTGTCTTCCGTTTACCATTGGTTCAACTTCTCTGCCTTCCTGCATACGGAGATACAATAAGTCAATTTTCTACTATAGAAACATTCCTTTTGTCGTTAGCCCAATTTCTCTAGTTTTCATAAATCTTTTCTTTCTTTATAGTTAAGATGAGGAAGAATTCCCAAAATTGTGACATAATTTGAAGTAATTATAGGGTGAAAACATACCACAATGCGGGCCCAACAGATCCCACAGTCCATTATTTTATATCGGGACAGCAGGTTACTAAGCATAGTTTGGTCAAGTCTCTGGTCAATACTTGATACCAAGCTCACTAAGTACACAACTTCACACCCCCAAACTGATGGAAAAATAGAGGTTGTCAATAGGATGATGCACATTTTGTGCATGTACAACTCAAAGAATCCTCACACATGGGACAAAATCCTCCCCTATGTCTAGCACAACTACAACAGAGCTATCCATAGCTTAATTAGCCACAATCCCTTTCAGGTGGGGTTGGGAATCCAGCTACTATGTCTCATTGATGTGGCCATATCGTTTGCAACTACTCAGGCAGCTTGGGCCAATGTCCAATATGAAACCAACAGGGCTAAAAACTTCATTGAGTGAATCTAACACATCTGACAATAGGTCCATGCCATATTGGAAAAATAAAATGCTAATTAAAAGCAGTGACATGATCAACATCAGGTTCCACACAATTTCTTGGTGGGCGATAAAGTTAGGCTGCATTTATAGAAGGAGTGCCTGATTGGGCCCCACCATAAACTTCAGTCGCTCTAATATGGGTCATAAACCATCACCAAGGCTGTAGGGGACAATGCTTTCAAGATTAGCATTCGACCATTCCTTGTCCTACATCCAGTGTTCAATATGGACTGCCTTCGGCCATACTTTCCACCATTATTGGACACATCCAACATTGCAGAACAACTCACACCAACAGAGTTAAACCCATAATGTATGCAACATGCCACCACTGATCAGATCATGGATACGTAGATCAAGAACACTTGCCAGAAGAAGATCCAACTGTATCGGGTTGTCAAATCTGGCCAACTGCTTCACCAAGGCAAGTGGCTCACCAGGGACCAAGTTCAGCAGAAGTTTCCCCATCTCATGGAGGCACTCAACACAATGGGAACCATTGCTTCCTAAGGGGGGAGGACTGATCCAGGTGGATATTGGTGGCCACCCCCCTATTCCACTTGGAACCCCACCATTTTTTCTTTCATTTTTTCAGTTTCCTTAACTGTAGCACAATTTACTATTTTTGGCATTTTTTTGGATCCTAAACTTCCGGAATTGTTTTGAGGGACTAAAAGACATTTTTAGGGAAAATAGAGAGACCATAAAAGTCCCAAATTGGTTTACCTCTTTTTTTTTTGGCCTCCTCTTTGAGATATTTAAAATTAGGTATTATGATAACCAAACGGAGATCATATGCCAAAGTTATGACCCCGGGAAGTTGACATTCCAAATTACCCCAACGGGGCCCACAATCTTTTGGCGCTTCATCTCCTAGGGTTAGGTTTTTGGATGTTTAGGGTTTCTCATTGCTTCTCAATGATAAAAATGCCATTGAGCGTCATTGTAACACAGTTCATAGGTATGTAGCCACCACATCTCTTCTCAGAGATAATCTACCATCACCTGAGCTAGTTTATTTCCATTGTCTATAAGCATATTTCAGTTCTTTGATATTAATGAAATGAAGTTTTTTTTCTGTTGCATCTTCTTTTTTATGGTTATATTTGTATTATTTTGCATTCATTTCTAAGTTTGGATCAGTGGTATCAGAGTGGTCTTCTCTTTCTCTTTTTTTCTTTGCATGTCCCCAACGAGGTTAGGGTATAAGGAGATAAGGATCGAACTGGTTTAACCTTTACAAGACCAACCTCGCAAACCCCGACAACCTCCCATGGGGGAAGAAAAGAAATACAAGAGAGCAGGAGATACTATCAAATATTGATCGAAGAAGCCCTCGAGAAAAAGAGGAACACGATGATGGAAAACTTTGCCCATATCCTTCTGCGGATGCCCACATACGACACATCTTCGTCCAACAGTCAATCTGGAGGCGCCACTCCCCCCAGGGTACAACTCAACTTTAACATTCCCATATTTGAAGGCTAGATAGATGCGGATGCCATAGATAGATGGTTAAATCTGTTGGAGAGATATTTTCTAGTTCATGATTTTTCCAATAGGAAAAATATTATATTTGCGCTCCTCAAAGTCGCCCCCCATGTCAAGGACTGGTGGGAAACCTACTGCATACAGAGGGACAAGAGAGAAACCTCACTGTTTTCAGTAGACCCCGCTTGGAATTCTTTCTGAGATACCATAAAATAATAATATTAACCCATGGGGAGCTATGAGGACAAGTACATACAATGGACTACATAGTGACAACAAAGGGATCAAGATGTGCATGACCTGATGAATCTATTTCATAACCTATGCAAAAATTTGGGTATCAAATATTAAGAGAAACATATGGTGCTTAAGTACCACATTTTTTTGCAAAGATACATTCAGGAGGAAATGGAGTTCCTCGACATCTCCTTTATTGGCGCAGCATACCGATATGCTGCCAAGATCGAGCAAAAAATTAAACAGAAGGAGCGAGACTTTGGATCTGCGAAACTAAAGCAAGGGAAAGGTGCCCCCAAACTATAGAAAAAAGAATAAAGCCAAGGTGGGGTGACCCAAGACAACCCGCCAAAGCCGCAAGCAAAGAACAACACCACAAATACAAATAAGGAAACAAGAAAGTGGTGTGATTTCCATAAAAGCCCCACTCACAACATAAATGAGTGTCGGTCCAAGCAGTCACAGGTGGTTGAGATAAAGGATTTTGAATGAGATGCATGCTCTGTCTCTGAGTCGGACCCCGACTAGGGGAATGAAAATGGGAAGCAAATTATTGATGTAGAGCCTAGTGCCATCGTTTCCACCACCAATATCCAGAAGGATGAGCCCAAAGATACCGAGGAGGGGGGGCTCCTCTTCCACTCCCAGATGTGGTTGATGGGTTCTTCGTTGCAATTAATTCTCGATATTGGAATCCAAAAGAACCTCATTTCACTATAGGTCGTGAATCAGCTGGGCCTACTAACCATAGCACACTCGCAATTGTACACCATCGGGTGGCTTCACCAAGGACGAGATCTTCGCGTCAGCCAACAGTGTCATCGTCCCTACAACATCAACTCCTTCACAGATGAGGTATTGATGGTGATGTTTCTCATCTTGAAATTTGTGATGTATTATTAGGCCAAAAATACTTTTGTAAGTGACAAGTTGTGTATGATTCTAAGCCTCGCACTATTATTATTACTTTGGGCAATAATTTGTACAGGATACAGGAGGTAGAACTACCTACCGCCATCTCTTTGATCATTACGAAGAAATGCAGTAAGCTCATTTCCCAGACCAGCAAATTTGTTTTCCTTCTGATTCATCCTCAAGGAAAGAAGAATATTGTGGCCACAACCTCCAGACAGGGCTCCTCTGCACAGCATGTAATATTCCCAATTTTTGCAGCTAATGGGAATATTGCATTTTTAATTTCAGTTTGCTTAACTCATGAATAAAAGTGTAAAGGAGGAACTCTAAAACTCCAAATCAGAAAAATAAATCAATGCCCAATGTGAAAATGGACAAATCTAGGCCATCTTAATAAAATACACTTAGGTGTGAATAGGAATTAATAAGGTTGACTGGGTCAACAGGACCAAATCACAACAGTGTCTAGATGCATTGAACCTCCTTATTGATCAGCGCAGTTTTAGATGGAGACCCTTCATGTGAAAAGGGTTAACTCTTTGGAGGTGTTTTAGGGTTTCCTAAGCCCTAATGTTAAAAAATTAAGAGGAAGTCCACAAGGAAAGGGGAGTTGAAGATAATTCCATTTTGAGATTGCTTAGGCAACTCAAACTCTCTTGGTTGTTTAGCTAGAGAGAGAGGAATCTCCTGTTTAGGAATTCCTCCTCCTTCATTGATGAGCTCTTGAAGGAGTATGTTCTAAAATTCCTCACATATAGGCTTGAGGCCAAGCTTCCTCCTCCATCACAACATTATTTCTGCAGCAACATAATTCTATGTTGCAGGGTGTTGCAGTGAGGGGTTTTCAACACCACTTCCAGATCTAGTTTTGCAGAAAAGGGAGCATTCCTTTCTCTGGAAGATTAGTGAGGAAGCCTTGAGATTCATATTCAGATCTTGGAATCATGCCAAAGGACCTTCCAACATAATTTGCGCAGTATACTTCATAAATTGCGTCATTTTTCCAGTGCATTGCTGCAGCAGGGTTTCTACCCTAGTTTGGTGCTTGTTTCCTTGAGGAAGGGCCATCCCTTCTTCCGGAAAGTTTGTATTGCAGCCATATTCTGTAATTTTGTAAATTTCAGCCCATATACTCAATTTTCAATGATTCTACATTTTTCAGATCCATATTCTGCAGATCTGATACTTGTATTTGTTCTTTCATGAAATCCCCTTGCCGGGTGATCTATTTGATGTATAAAAGGAGCTGAATCTCTATTTTTCTCCATTATCTATTATAATACACTTCATATATGATTTTTTAGACATATTTTGTCTAATTTATTCATAAATTACGCTCTGCATGCTTCAGCCATTTTCTGCATACTCAAAGTCATGGGAAATCAACATTTTTAAGCATATCCAGGGATGGAGGAACTGTTTAACATAGCTAGAATGATTTTTTTGAGCTTAAATTCAGAGCATAGGTCCCTCAAGACCTAATATAAAATAAAATCCCGCAATTTCCCTTAATTTTACGCAGATTTCTGAATACATCTATTTTAGGGTCAAAATCTCTGCGTTTCCCCACTTTTTGGATCCTAAATTCAGATATGAGTTGCTGCTATAATTGAAATCAGTTTTTGAGTGTCTATCAGCACATTTTATGCATTTATATCTCTCTTCACTTTCAGTATAGCGTTTTACTTTGCTGCAACCCCTCATTGGGCCTTCTCTTGAAGATAACTAGGAGTGGGAGATCTGTTTAACCCACCTAGTCTTATTTTTTGCAGCTCAAATATTGGATTTAGATTTTATATTATCTGATATAAAGGATCCAAGAGTTATTTTCTTGTTCTAAAGCATATTTTTCTGAAAATGCGTTTTTTTAAGTGCATAATTCATGAGCTGTTCCTAAATAGGAATACACAGTAGCAACAAATGGAGAAGGTTGTGGAGGAGCACAGGGAAATATTCACCTCACCCATAAGGGTACCTCTACACTGTCAGGTCAGGCACCCCATTGATATGACCCCACGTGCATAATTTCGCAATGGACCAATCTATCAACGCTATGTTCTAGAGAATGATGAAATCAAGAGGTAGATTCAGGAGTTGTTGCAAAAAGGGCACATCAAGCCAATTTCATCACCCTGTGGGAGCTCAATCGTGTTGGTATAGAAGAAGGATAGGACTTGGAAACTCTGTATTGAATATCGGGTGCTGAAAAAGATCACTATTCGGAATAGGTATCCAATCCCACAGATTGATGACCTTTTGGACCAGCTCAAGGGGGGGAAATATTTCATCAATATCGATTGAAGTCCAAGTATCATCAGGTACCAATCGAACCCTACAATGTGTGGAAGACTTCCTTCAAATCCAAGGAGGTCCTTTTCGAATGGATGGTCATGTCTTTCGGGTTGAAAAATTCCCCCACAAGCTTCATGAGGTTGATGGATGACATATTGAGACCCTTAACCAACTCATTTGTTGCGGTTTATTTGGATGACATCCTAATATTTAGCCAGATTTGGGAAGAGCACATTTTCCATATTTGACAAGTCCTCCAAACTCTTCGACAACACAAGTTGTGTGAAAATTTGGAGATATGAACTTTTGGTATGACCCAGGTTCAATATCTAGGTACATGATTGATGAGAAGGGTGTGCATGCGGACCCAACCAAGATACAAGTCATTCAATATTACCTATCCCACACCACGCTAACAGAGCTTTGCAGCTTTATGGGTCTTGCCAATTTCTACCGTAGGTTCTTGTTGGGGTTCTCACATATCACTTGGCCTTTTATCCAACTCACCAAGGGTGGAGTGAAAGAAACATTCTTTTGGTCTAAATCCCAAAAAAATGTGTTTTCCAAGTTGAAGCATCACCTTTTCTCTGCACCAGTTCTCACATTACCAGATTTCCAGTAACCATTTGAGATCGAGACAGATGCTTCTGACTATGCTATAGGTGCAGTTCTTACTCAACATGGGCATCTAGTGTTATATCATAGTGAGACACTTTCACACACAATCTGAAAGTATCCCAAATATGAAAAATAGATGTATTCCATTGTGCAGGCCTACCGACAATGTAAGTATTACATTCGGGGGAAGGAAACGACCATCCATACAAACCACCGACCCTTGTAGTTCATATAGACACAAGGGAAGTTACAAAATGATTTCCATCAGAAACGGTCGACATACCTGCAATAGTTCAACTTGAACATCAAGTAAAATAAGGAAAGCACCAATAATGTTGTAGACTACCTCAGCTAACCATCGGTGATGGCATTGCTGATTGTGCTCGACTCTTATGGGCATGAGACTTCAGAGTGGCCACATCTATAAAAGAGTGATCCAGAATTTGGCAACACATACCAGACACTCCTGGAAGGAAAGCAAGTTCCAAATTTTCACCTCCAAGATACACTTTTATGCCACCTAAGACACCTTTGTGTTCCTTCAAGCCAGCGTGCCAAGATGATTTGAGAGGCGCACTACATTCGAGTTATTGGACACTTCGAAGTAGAAAAAACATTTCCAATGCTACATAAGTGTTTTTAATGGTTGAATATTGGATAGGATGTTAAGAAATACATCATATCTTGCACTGCTTGCGCCATTTCCAAACTGATCATCAAGAAGCAAGGCCTATATACTCCTCTGCCCACTCCTAATCAACCTTGGGAATCCATCTCCATGGATAACATGTCGGGCCTCCCTTTGACTAATCATCGCAACACCTGTGTTTTCCTAGTCGTTGACAGATTCTCTAATATGGCCATTCTAGTGGCATGCAAGAAGAGTATCACAACAGAAGCCACCACTGAGATCTTCTTTGAATGAGTGTGGGTGCACTTTGGGATCCCACAGTCCATTATCTTAGATCAGGACAATAGGTTCCTAAGTACATTTTTTTCAAGTCTTTGGTCGATGTTGGATACCAAGCTCATTAATTCCATGGATTTACACCCCCAAACTGGTGGCCAAACAGAATTCGTCAATAGGATGATCGCACACATTCTACGCATGTAAAAATTGAAGCATCCTCGCACATGGGACGAAAGCCTCCACTATGTCCAACATAGCTTCAACAGAGCTCTCCATAGCTCAACTAGCCACAAACCCTTTCAGGTGGGGTTGGGATTCCATCCACTATGTGTTGGGTTTGTGTTATATTCATTCCATGACTAGAAGCAAGTGTGAAGCGGGGGGTAAGAGGGGAAGAGAATCCCCCCTTTTCTTGCATTGGGCGCAACAAGGGGGTCATAGTGGGGGCGGGTAGCCCCTTGCAGAGGGTCTGGTGCAGCACCCCGGTAAACATTTTTGGACCCTATTTTAGGTGGGCGGACTTGCCTATGGTTTTGTGCATGGGTTTGCACATGGTTTTAGGGCATGATGGTTTTTTGACCTTGGTATTTTGTAGATCCGGTTAAGGGAAATAAGGTTATTTTCTAATCCACGGTTAATGGATTTGGGTTTATTAATGCTTCGGCATGTATATATATGTGTTGTAACACTAAAAGGAATATAATGAAAAATCAAGCTAGTAGTCCCGATTTGGGATCTAGGGGAAAAATCTCTGTGCATATCTGTTTTATTTTTATGCTATCGCTATTGTTTATTTTCTGTTTTTAAGATTTTTTTTATAGAAAATTTCTATATAGGGTTAAAATCTACATTTGGTATCAGAGATGTTTCGGCTTCAAGGGGATGCCTTTGCTGCTAAGGGGTTTTTTTCTCGGGCATGTGGTAGACAATGTTCAGTGGGAGATCTGCGGGATTGATTCTTGCGGTGAAAGAATATGGTGAGTAGTGGAAAGATAGAGATCAAGAAATTTAATGGTCATAGTTTTGAGTTGTGGAAGCTCAAGATGGAGGATCTGCTGGTGGATAAAGATCACTGGATCACGGTAGATCCAGGTAAAAAACCAAAGGCAATGTCACATGAAAACTGGGCAAAGTTGGATCGGAAGGAAAAGAGCACAATACGGTTGTGTATCTCAGATTTTGTATTGTTGAATGTATCTAGGGAAGCTACAGTGAAGACTTTGTGGGTCAAGTTAGGGAATTTGTACCAATCTAAGTCTCTGGTGAATAAATTGTTCCTGCGGAAAAAGTTGTATAACCTGAGGATGAAGGATGGAGACTCAGTGATAGAGAATTTGAATTCCTTCAATAATTTGGTATGTCAGTTGTCATCTATTGATATTAAAATATCATATGAAGATAAGTGCATCAGTTTGTTTTGTTCTCTACCAAATTCGTGGGAGAGTCTATTTATTGCAATAGGTAGCAATACAACTACCCTGAATTTTGATGAAATTTTCTCAGCCTTGTTGTTGGAGGAAAGGAGATGGAGAAATATGAAGGGTCAGAATGGAGATTCCTTATCTGTATAAGGAAGGTCCCATAATAGAAACAAAAAAAAAATTTCGAGTTGGAGATCTAAATCTAGAGGGAGATCTAAATCTCCAGGAAATCTTGTAAAGGTGTGTTGGAAATGCAAAAGGAAGGGCACTTCAAAAAGGACTGCAGACCTAAAGCTCCTAAGAAAGGAAATGGATCTAATGTTGCTCCTTATTCAGAGGTAAAAACCACCTGAGATGAAGGTGGGGATGTGTATTTGGCTTCTTCTTCAAATACATATGTAGATCATGAGGCATGGTTGATTGACTTAGGTGCATCCTTTCACTTCACTCCCCACAGGAGTAGTTCTGCGAGTATGAGAAGTGTGATGGTGGTGATGTCTTCTTAGGGTATGATAGGAAGGCTAGAATCGTTGGTCACGGAAAATTCATGTTGATGCTACAAGGTGGAAGGATTAGAACACTTCCTGGTGTTCTACATATTTCTGCATTGGCCAGAAATTTGATTTCTGTAAGCAAGATAGATGATGCAGGTGTAAAAATAGTGTTCGAGAAAGATACCTGCAAGATGGTTTGGGGAGCACTAGTATTAATGCGGGGAGTTAGGATTGGAACTCTTTACAAGCTTATGGGTAGCACTGTTATTTTTGGGTGCAACAGTTCTGTGGTTCCTGAAAGTGGAGGAGAAAGCCTAGCGGTCTCTAGAAAAAATACCATGATATGGCATCAAAGGCTTGGAAAAATTGGAGAGAAGGACCTTCGGATACTGCATGGTAATGGTATGGTAGAAGGTATTTAATTTCTAGATTTTCTATTTTCCATGAACCACCATGGAAGGGAAGGCATCCTGGTGAGTTTTCCTCTGGTGCTAAGAGGGTGATGTGTTTGGACCTGTGTCAGTTCCATCACTGGGAAAGTCTATGTACTATGTTTCATTCATAGATGACTTCTCAAGGAATACATGGATATATTTCTTGAGGAAGAAATCTAAAGTCTTTGACATATTTAAATAATTTAAGGCTCTGGTGGAAAACCAGCCAAAGAAGAAGATAAAGGTGTTGAGGACAGATAATGGTGGAGAGTTCTGCAAGAAGGAATTTGAAGAGTTTTGTAAGAAGTGTGGTATATCATGACAGAAGACTACTCCATACACATCTCAGCAAAATGGAGTTGCAGAAAGAATGAATTGAACGTTGATGGAAAAGGAAAGAAATACAAATGGTACTAGGTTAGGAAAAGAATTCTGGGAGAGGCAGCAGACTACATGTTACTTGGTTAACATATCACCTTCATCAGTGTTGGAGGATAAGACTCCACATGAGGTATGGACTGGTAAGAAACCCTCTCTTTCACATCCGAGGGTATTTGGATGTGATGCATATGTACATGTTCCAAAGAAGAAAAGGACCAAGTTGGATAATAAATCTGAAAGGTGCATCTTTATTGGGTATAAGGATGGTTTAAAGGGTTACAAGCTTTGGAACCCAGAAACAAGGAAGGTTGTGTACAGTCGAGATGTGGTGTTTAGAGAAGTGAAAGATGTTGTTAAGCATGAAGTCCTACCAAAGGAACCTGAGAAGATAGAGTTTGCCAAAGGAGGATGAACCGCACTTTAAGAGATATTGAACAGAACAATATCCAAGAGGAAGAGTCACAAACTCACGCTGAAGACACTGGGTTTCCAGGAAGAAGGCATGAAAAGCATCGTCCATCTGGATGGTTCTCAAATTTTTCTTTAACCATCATTGATGATGATCCCAAAAATTTCAGGGAGGCAGTGGATTCAGAGGATGGAAAACTCTGGAAGGAGGCCATGGTTGATGAAATGGCATCCTTGCACACAAATGAGGCATGGGATCTGGTGCAGTTGCCGACTGGAAGGAATCCCATTAGGAGAAAATGGGTGTTTAAGAAGAAGATGAATGCAGAAGGCAAGGTGGAGAAATGCAAAGCTTGGTCGGTAGCAAAAGGTTATTTCCATGTGACGGGAATCTATTTTGGTGATATTTTTTCTCATGTTTCCAAGGTTACTTCTATTAAATTACTTTTATTTATTGTTGATGCATTTGATTTAGAGGTAGAATGGATGGATGTGAAGACAACATTTCTTCACGAGGATCTGGAAGAGGAGATCTACATGAATTAACCTGAAGGCTTTGCATTGAAGGGTAAGAAAGAATGGGTATGCAGGTTAAAAAGTCTTTGTATGGGTTAAAAAAATACCAAGGATGTGGTATCAAAAATTTTATACCTATATATGGGGACTTGGCTTCACCAAAAGCAAAGAGTAGGAAATAAAAAAGAAATTATCCAGTATTTGAAGACCCAATTGTTCTCCAAATTCGACATGAAGGATCTTGGTGTTGCAAACTTTATTTTGGGCATGGAAATTAAGAGAGATCAGGCAAAGAGGAAGCTCTGGTTAAACCAGAGGAAGTATGTCGAGACAATATTGCAAAGGTTCAATATGCAGGATAGTAAACCGGTGAAGGTTACTATTCATGTAGGTGTAATTCTATCTACTGAACAGTGTCACAAGACACAAGAAGAAGAGGAGGATGTGTCCCATGTTCCATATGAAAGTGAAATGGGTAGCCTGATGTATGCAATTGTTTGTATTAGACAGACATTGCACATGCAGTGGGAGTATTGAGCAGGCTTATGTCAAAACCAAGGAAAGAGCATTGGACAACAGTGAAGCGGGTTTTCATATATTTGCATAGCACTAGTGATTATGGTTTGTGCTACTAGGGAAGACCAGGATTGGACAAATTTTTGGACATCCGTGGTTTCGTTGATGCAGACTGGGCTGGAGATTTGGACCAAAGAAGATTTACAAGTGGGTATGTGTTTAGCCTATTTGGAGGTGCAATCATTTGGATGAGTAAAAGACAATCTGTAGTGGATCTTTCAACTACAGAGGCAGAATACATGGCAACCACTTATGCAAGCAAGGAAGCATTTTTTTTGTGTAAATTGTGTTCAAGTATGGGGTTGGTGCAGTGAGCTATAAGGATAGACTGTGATATCCAAAGTGAAATTTTCTTGGCTAAGAACCTTGCTTATCATTCAAAGACAAAGCACATTGATGTTCAGTATCACTTTGTGAGAGATATGGTTGAGGATAAAAAGGTGTTGATGGTAAAGGCGGGCACTTTGAAGAATGTTGCAGATGCATTGACAAAGTGTGTGAACACTGATAATTTCTCTTGGTGTATATAAATAATGGGCGTTGCAGGGTTGGACCAATGACTAAGCTCTCTTGTGCCCCCCTAGGCAGACCTGCCTATGGTTTTGTGCATGGGTTTTCACATGGTTTTGGGGCATGATGTTTTTCTTCCCCTGGTATTTTGTAGATTCGGTCAAGGGAACTATGGTTATTTTCTAATCTAGGGTTAATGGATTTAGGTTTATGAATGCTTCGTCATGTATATATATGTGTTGTAACACTAAAAGGAATATAATGAAAAATCAACTTGGTAGTCCCGATTTGGGATCCAAGGGGAAAATCTTTGTGTATATTTGTTTTATGTTTTATGCTTTCGCTATTGTTAATTTTATGTTTTTAAGAATTTGTTTGCAGACAATTTTTTATAGGGTTAAAACCTATACTATCTCCCATTGATGTGGCCATACCATTTGTAGCTACTCAGGAAGCTTCGGCCCATGTCTAGTCTAAAACTGACAGGGCTAACAGCTTCATTAAGTGAATCCAACACATCTGCCATTAGTTCCATTACATATTGGACAAATACAAATTAATATAAGTACAAACAAAGTCATGATCAACATCGGGTGCCAAAAAATTTCCAAGTCAGCAACAAATTTTGGATGCATTTTCAGAAGGATCACCTCATTAGGCCCCCACCGTAAGCCTCAGCCATTCTGATATGGGCCATACAACATATCCAAGGATTTAGGGAAAAATTCTTTCGAGCTCAGAATTCCATCATTCCTTGGCATGCTCCCAATGTTCAATGTGGATTTCCTTCAGCCATACTTTCCACCATTACTAGACACATCCGACATTGTATAAAAACTCACCCCAACAGATTTAAACCCAGACTCCATGGAACAGACCACCATTGATCATATCATGTACATGCAGATCAAGAACACTCGCCTGTAGAAGATCCAACTATATCGCGTTTCAAAAGCTGACCAACTCCTGCACCAAGGAAATTCTCTCACCAAGGACCAAGTTCAGCAGAATTTTCCCCATCACATGGAGGCACTCAACGTAATGGGGGACATTGCTTCCTAAGGGGGAAGGAATTATTCAAGTGGATATTTGTGGTCACCCGCCTATTCCACTTGGACCTTGTTGAGGCCTCAAAATTCTGTTGCAACAACATGGGGGGAAACCACCCAGTCCAGACCTTAGAGCAAGTCCTTTTCGTTTGGTGTGGTGGCTCCGACTGGGGATAAAGGATCCAATTTCCAAATAAGGATGATTTTGGGGTGTTTTTTGCTTATATAACATGCAATGGGAAATTATTTTAATATATCATATTCATTTATCTAAAACTGTCTATTCTTCTATATACCTTGGGTGTTTCTTCCTTTATGTGATCCAAAAGGATATCTTCCAACTATTAGTAATGAAGATTATTTAACAGTTGAAAGAGATGAAAATTATATAAAGATAATTATTTTAAAAAAGTAGTTTGATTTAAATAATTATGAAAAGTATATCGCATTTATATGTGTGATTATATATAAGATAAGAAATCATAAACAAATATCAGTAGAGAAGTGCATTTAACATTCATTTATGATAACAGTTCAAAAATATAATGCATATAGAAAGATAATTGTCAGTCTAAAAAGAAAAACTTAATATAACGTGTAGAAGTACCATATATATGAAGTCCTACTGATATAAACTGACAGTAGTTTTCTGCTCCTCTTCACTTTCAAGAAATTTAAAAAGTACAATAGTGCAACATCAATTAAACAGCTTCAAATGTCAAAAGATAACAGATTTCGTTCCATTAATCCAACAAAGCATTTACAAACTTACAGAAGTGCATACTTTGCAAATGTTTTTGACAAATTTATAGACCCTTCTCTAAATTCACAAAAAGGGTTTAAATATTAAACTACAATATGTTTAAAAATAGATTATTACATAAAAATAGAGGATGTTTCAAACAACCATCCTCGTAAAGAGAAAACTTAAACTACAATCTAGGAAAATAAAGTAACAACATGACTATGTGTGTTGATCCTCTTTGCGCATTTGATCTCGAAGCTAACAAATATCCACCATTGGCTTTAGCTGAGCTGGCTGCGAAATTCCTGATCTGATTTGGCCTTTGAATACTGCATTCGAAAGTGTTGGTTGTGACTTCTTTGTTGAATCAGTTAATGACTGAAGAGTTAGGCACTGATGATAAGGTTTGATAAAAAAATTCTAGTAATTTTCTTGATCAAACTTATTTACCTTTTTAATCATTTCCTCCTGCATCTCTGTAATTTTCTTCTGTTGTGCTTCTAATGGCTTGAGTTTTGAGACCACTCCAACTGTGGATTCTTTAATAAGTTAAACTTTCAAAAGATGTTCATTAACAGATTCAGTAATTTCATTTGTTAACCTTGATGTCTTTGCCATTCCATTTTCTTCTTGTCTCAGTTGTACTTCCCAATCCTTAAATAAAATATCCCTGTGAAATTTATCTATCTGAGGTAGGTCAGATTTCTTCCCTAAGTCATATCCTTGCCACTTAATGAACTCATTAATCTTCTTTTCAATTTTCTCACACTCAAGTCTCCTGTTAGCCACTTGCTGGATCAGGAATTTTCTTGTATCACAGTAAGAGCTGGTGATTGAAGCTTATTGACAAAATGTTTCTTATTGCTACTTTAGCTTTGCATTCATTTCCAGTGCTTCTTTTATGAACAGCGCTACTGGAGGCTGGCTTTTTAATTTTTTCATTGTTGCTTCAAGTTTTGTTTCTTTCTCTGTAAACTGCACCTGGTGTTGCAAATCCATTCTTTCAAAACCCTTTTCAAATTGAGACATCTTCAACTCCATCTGCCTAATGGAGTTAAACTTTTTATGCTCTAATAATCTCTCTAACTCTTGTACTTTTTCTTATTTTTGCTTCAGTAGAATTTGTACCTCAGTGGCTTTATCAATGGTTGCAGTAGAATATGCTCCTGCGTATTGTGATAACTTAGTTATATTTTTTGTAGGATCAACCAAAGGGTCTTTCCATAGAATGTCAATAGATTCATTCATAATATTTGAAACTGTATCATCCATTCTTCTCATTTTTATTCTCTTAAATATAGCCTTATGATTAGGACTATAGAAGACATCAAGTGAGGGTATTTATTCAATCTGTAAAACAATCTTCTCTGTAGGGTATACCGGAATGATCTCTTGATCATGAACTTCAGGTACCTAATGTAGCGGAATTTCAATTTCCACTGAATTCTGAGAATGCTCTGGCGTTTGAAAACTTGTGGATCACCAATAGTAGGTTTTTCTCGTGGTGTTTATAGTGCCTTGGGAAAATTTTCCCAATCATTCTTCAAATATTTTGGCTAAGAATTCTCTGCCTGATCGGGTGTATTCTGGATATGTTGAATTTCTTGAGAAGATGATCCAGCTCCACTAATTCCTCCTTCCGCTTGCATTTCAACCCCTTTGATTACTTTATCAATTATTTTATCTGGGCTCTCATTCCTGTTTTCAGATTCATTATCAGAGTGATCTGAATTCTAAGAATTATGTTGTGATTGCCTTGACTCATGATTAGATTTCTCTTGGGATTCATCTTCAAACATGTATTTGGCTTCATTATCCAGGCTAATTCTTGGAGTCGGTCTGTTGACATCTTCAATAAACAATAAATCCAAAGGAATTCTTTCCAGCCTCTTATTTCTATATGTTTGGAAAGCCTCAAAGTCATTTTGACTGAGCTGACTGGATGCATTTTTCAATACATCTGTGAACTTCTCCATGCCTTGAAAGAAATCATCAAATATATCTATCTCATTTAAGAAAGGTTTCAATTTAAGCTCAGTGGTGAAATTATTAATCACATCATTGGGGTCGTATGGCCTCTTTGTAATTACATCCAAATTAATAAAGTAACATTTGAAACTTCCATGAATGTATGACCAATATCAAAAAGTGAAAAAATACTACACTACAAAGGGAAATTAGGCCAAATGGCCTTCTTGGCATCTTTGAGTTGCTTAGAAATACCACTTACTACAAGTTGGTAAGCGATCTCCCTAGCTAGTATCTTATCAGGAACATAATAGGGAAAAACATGGGGAGAATCATAGCTCCCAAAAACTCTGATATAGGTGAAATTCTCTTTGGCAAACCATCTGGCAACGGGCAAACTGTATGTGCTAGCCTCTTTAGAAATCCTAGGGGCTTTCTCATTAAATATAATCTAATGCATAGGTAACATGAATCCATTACAAAATTTATAAAAGTGTAAATGAAAATCGGACTCCCAAAGGGCTCTATGGTAAATATGGATTAGAGTGGGGTCTTGGGTTGTCCATTTCCATCCCATGATACGAAAAATTGAACAAAATCAAATTGCATCCATAACATAAGCGCTCATGTAAAAGGGGGGTATTGCCTTAGAGGAAACACTTCTTTTACTTCTATAATCCATGATATTTCTAGAAATTATCAGACAAAATATTCACCCAATTCATAATTGAATAATTGACGATTACGTAAATTAATGGGACCCAGTCTACAGAAAACCTAGTAGTATCTTTCTTTGCAAACAATCTACATAACATTCCAACAGCATAGCAATAAGGGGAGGGTAACTGTGTTATCGGGTACATACCAAGTTTTTCATGTTTGAGCTTTCCTTGGTCATCTTTGCATCCCTTTATAACTTTCATCAGGTCTAAATTTTTCTTTTTAAAGCTTTGCACAAAAGCTTTGTCTGTTGCGGCATGGGCAAGTGGTACATTGTCCTCAAATCTTCTGCAGCGAATGAACCAATATTCTTTGGCTTTGAATTCTTTAATCTCCTATCTGCTATGTTAAGGTGTTCAATTACCCACTTTACCATATCTGTGTAGGGGAGAATCTTCGGCCTCATTGCTACTTTGTGAAGAAAAAAGCATGCAACGTCGAAGTAGGACGGGTCCGAGGAAATTGACGCATCTGTTGTAGCTATTTTGACTATTACCCTTGGCTGTTCATCCTCGAAGAGTTGGTACACTTCTTCCCATGAGGAACTACCGCAATCCTTGTTGCAGGTCGTATCTGAGAACAATGGAGACATGACTAAGCCTTCAACAGCTGATGTTTGGGTGATTTCCTTTCCTTTATTTGTCAATATTCCAATTTTCCTACTCTGTTAGGCAGTTTCCTGAATTCAAGTGAACAGACTAAATTCATATCTAAGATGAATGGAGAGAAGTATATAGCTAAAAAAATATAATAAAAAATATGGCGCTCAATTATTCAAAACACGCTCGAAGTAGATATCAAGCTTTCGAACCTTACTCCCATTAAATGCCGTTAATAACCCATAATTTTTCCTATCATATCTCTTACAGACCTTTACATAATATGTCTAATATATAAATTTAAAATGTTAGATCTTATATCTGGTTGATTAGATATGAATAATTTTGTTCACTTGAGTAATAAGTATCAATATCTCATATCGCAACTCCAAACTGTTACCATTAGTTATGTTTTTCGTCACCAATGAATTTCGCGAAATGCGATCTGTAGAAATCGTAGATCGCAATTTTCATGCGGTAATAAAACTTTACCTTTTTTTATTCGCTGCGAAACGCGAAGTGTGCTAAGGAATCATGATGATGTGATTTATTGGATCTTTGGAGTTTTATAATTGTGGTTTTTGTTGATTTGTCAGGTCCGGCCCATCGCAATCTTTACCGAATTTCCATAAGTTGATTGCTTTAAAAGGCGTGATGCGATTCATTTTTAAATGGGTGTTTAAAGCATTTGTAACGAGAATTATATATGACTCGAAAAAGGTTATATCGCATATCGCAGTTTGCAACACTTATATATGTTTTAACTTATTCAGCTTGTAAGTTATACGATTTGCGATGAGCGCTTTTTAAAATAAAAAAAAGGGAAAAAACCTTTATTTCTTAAAGTTTTAGAGTTAGGCTAAGATAAAATCAAGCTTATAAATTTCTATTTATTTTTAAAGGGTCCCCATTTATTGAAATTATATGGGGGGTGTTGTATAGTACAACAAACCCCCACCATTTCTTCTTTCAGTTTTTCGTTTTACTTAATAGTAGCACAATTTAATATTTTTGGTAGTTTTTCGGGCCTAAAATTCTGAAGACGTTTTGAGAGATTAAAAGATGTTTTTAGGAAAAATGGAGTGACCCAAAAAGTCCCAATCTAGTTTACATGTTTTTTTTCGGTCTCCTCTTTGATATATTTGAAACAAGGTATTATGATAGCCAAACGGAGATCATATGCCAAAGTTACGACCACGGGAAGTTGACGTTCCAACGTACCCCAACGGGACCCACAAGCTTTTGATGCTTCATCTCCTAGTGTTAGGGTTTTGAATGTTTAGGGTTTTTCATTGTTTCTCAATGATAAAAAGGCCATCAAGCTTCATTTTAACATAGTTCAGAGGCATGTGGCTACCACATCTCTTCTAAGAGATAAACTACCATCACCTGAGCTAGTTTATTTCCATTCTGTCTATAAGCATATTTCAGTTCTTTGATATTAATGAAATAAAGTTTTATTTCTGTTGCATATCTATGTTTATGGTTATATTTGTATTATGTTTCTTTCATTTATAAGTTAGGATCAATGATATCATAACAGTCTAATCTTTCTCTATTTTTCTTTGCATTTCCCCAATGAGGTCAGGGTATAACGAGTTAGGGATCTAATTGGTTGAACCTTTGCAATACCAGCCTCACAAATCCCAATGACCTATCATGGGGGAAGAAAATAAATATGAGGGAGTAGGAGATCCTTTCAAAATATTTCTCGAAGAAGACCTTAAGCAACAAAGGAACGCGATGATGGAAAACTTTCCCTGATCCTTTGGCAGATGCCCACATGCGATGCATCTTCTTTCGGCAGTCACTCTGGAGGTGCCACTCCCTTCAAGGTACAAGTCAACTTTTACATTCCCATATTTGAATGCAAAATAAATGCAGAAACCGTAGATAGATGGTTAAATATGTTGGAGGAATATTTTTCAATTCGTGATTTTTCCAACGGGGAAAATATTACTTTTGCGATCCTAAAATCCACCCCACATGTCAAGGACTAGTGGGAAACCTACTACGAACAGAGGGACGAGAGAGAACCCTCATTGTTTTTAGTAGAACACACTTGGAATTATTTTCAAGATTCCATCAAGGAACAATATTATCCTGTGGGGAGCTATGAGGAAAAGTACATACAATGGACTACACTTCGGCAACAAAGGGATCAAGATGTGCATGAGCTAATCAATCTATTCCATACCCTGCACAAAAATTTGGGTATCAAATATTCAAAGAAACATATGGTGCTTAATTACCATAGTTGTTTGCATATATACAATTAGGAGGAAATGGAGTTCCTCAATATCTCCTCACTTGGTGCAGTATACCGATATGCTGCCAAGATCGAGAAAAAATTTAAATAGAAGAAGCAAGACCTTGGATCTACGAATCTGAAGCAAGGGAAAGGGGCCCCCAAACTGTAGAACAAAGGAAGAATTCAAGGCGGGGCGACCCAAGGTATAGCCTCCAAAGCCACAAGAAAATAACAACACCACGAAGACAAACAAGGACACGGGAAAGTGGTGTGAGTTCCATAAGAGCCCCACTCACAACACAAGTGAGTGTCAGGCCACGTAGTCATTGGTGGCCAAGCTATAGGCTTCTGAATCAGATGCATGCTCAAAATCTAAGTCGGAACCTGACAAGGGGAATGACAAAGGGAAGAATATTATTAACGCGGGTCTCAGTGCCACCATTGCCACCACCAAGATCCAGAAGGATGAGCTCGAAGATCCATAGGAGGGGGAGAACCTCTTCCACTCCCGGATGTGGGTGAAGGATTCTCTATTGCAGTTCATTGTTGACAACGGAACCAAAATAACCTCATTTCAGAAGAGGTGGTGAAGCGGTTGGGACTACTGACCTCAACACACCTGCAGGCGTACAGCATCAGGTGGCTTCACCAAGGATGAGATCTCCATGTCAGCCAACAGTGTCTTCTTCCCTACATCATCAATCCCTTCATAGATGAGGTATTGTGTGATGTTTCTCCTCTTGAATTTTGTGATGTATTATTAGGCCAACTATACTTGTGGAAGTGGCATGTTGTGTATGAGTCTATGTCTCGCATTGTTATTATTACTTTGGGAAATCAGTTGTACAGGATACTGAAGGTGGCACCACCTACCACCATCGATTTGATCACCATGAAGCAATGCAGTAAGCTCATTTTCTGAACTGGGAAAATTTTTTTCCTTATGTTTCACCCTCAGGGAAAGAATAAGATTGTGGCTATGGCCTCCAGACATGGCTCCTCTGCATGACAACAACAGATGGACAAGGTCGTGGAGTGCAGGGAAATATTCACCTCAACCAAAGGGGCACCTTTACACTGTCGAGTTAATCACCCCATTGGTCTGACCCCAGGTGTGTCGCCACCCAATGGACCGATCTATCAATGCTCTACTCTAGAGAATGATGAAATCCAAAGGCAGTTTCAGGATTTTTTGTAGAAAGGGAACATTAGGCCAAGCTCATCACCCTATGGGAGCCCAATCGTATTGGTACATAAGAAGGTCGAGACCTAGAGACTTTGTATTGACTATTGGATGCTAGAAAATATCACTGTTCAGAATAGGTATCCAATCCCATGGATTGATTACCTTTTGGACCAGCTCAAGGGGCCCAAATATTTTAGCAAGATCGACTTGAAGTACAGGTATCACCAATTACTATTCGAACCCTCTAATGTGTGGAATACCTCCTTCAAATCCAAGGAGGTCCTTTTTGAATGGATTTTCATGCATTTTGTGTTTATAAATTCCCCTGTAACCTTCATGAGTGTGATGGACGACATCTTGTGACCCTTCATGTAATGTTCCCAAATCAGAATAGCTAGCAATCCATGGCTAGAAAACGTATTTTCCAGAAATGGAGGCAGCAGGATTTGATACCAAGACCTGGATCCATTAGATAAATACATCTAAGACTTAAAACCAAGATTTTGGATCAAAGAAATCCTTCTAGAGTGGTTAAACAGATCTCCCACTACTAGATATGCTTTGAAAGTGCCTGGTGAGGGGCTGAAAAAATTCTTGAACAAGAAATGGAAAGACAGTGTTATTTTACAACCATGAGCATATGAAGATCTGAATATCCATCAAATAATGTTATAGCAGCAAAAGAGTACAAGTTCTTGAGGAAACATCCACTCAAGAAAGGAAATGCAAGACTCAACAAGACAAGTACATGAAAATAGAGAACAGTGTTATTTCTGCATAAACCCAGGCTATGAGGACGCAGTTTATAAGAGATACTACTCCATATTACACAAAAACTGAAATATATGACAATATATGGCTCAAATAAAGTGGGGGAGAAAATCTCTAATCCTTGAAAGCAACAATACAAGAATCCTCCAAGGGATTGGCTGAAATACACAAAATGGAAAAAATGTCGGAGTTGTTGGGCAGCTGCTGCAACTCAAATCTGGAACTCAATAGAGAAGGCTGAAGATGATAAGTAATCTGAATTAGACCTCCTCCAATGGATCTCCAAAGTGGAAGGCTGATCCTTACACTTGAGATCTCACCCTCCAATCAATCTGCAAACCCTCACTGCAGATACTCCATGAAAATAACGCAGTCACTAAGAGGGACTGCGCAGTGAGTGGAATAGAACACTATGGCCAACTGCCAAGATCTGAAAATCAGCTCCCAAGCTTCCAATCTGATCTCCCAAAGAAAGGAAAGACTATCTCTCTGAAAAACAAGAGATGGAAGAGGTGTTGTGGAGTCTCCACTGCAACACCCTACAACACAGAGTTATGCTGCTGCAGCAATAAATTTTTCCTGGAGGGGGATGCTTTGGCCTTGAGCCAAGAGATGTGGAAAATGAAGAACCAACCTTCAAGAGGCCTCTTAAGAAGGTAAGGAAATCCTAAACAGGAATTTCCCGGCAATTCTTGCTAAACAGCAAAGAATGCACAATGTCTGAATAGACATGAAATGAATAATACAAGCATGAATAACAATGGCTCTCCTCCTCTCCATATATAGCAAGTGAAGGCTCTCTCTCCATGGGCCCCATCCATTAGGGTTTCCTCCATAAAGGAATATTCCCTCCTCTATCTCTGCGCTGCCCCATGTAGTGCTTTCCACCTCATACACAACGATGTTTGACTTGGTCAAACTTAACCAAGCCTCTTTGCAAAACATCCCCTTTCACACATGAGGGTGTGAAATCTAGTTCCAAAGCTGATCCCCTTTCATACTAGAGGGATTTTATCCATGTTTTTTATTGTATTTGGGTCTCCTTACCCAATTATTCAACTTATAAGTGAAATTATTAAAATCTAATGTTCCAATTTATTGAAGGCAAAAATTAGGAACATTACACTTCACCAACTCATTCATTGTGGTTTATTTGGATGAAATATTGATCTTTAGCCAGATTTGGGAAGATCACCTCCGCCATATTCGACAAGTCCTCCAAACTTTGTGACAACACAAGTTGTGTGTCAATTTGGAGAAATGCACTTTTGGTATAACCCAGGTTCAATATATGGGGTACATCATTGATGAGAAGGGTGTGCATGTGGACCCATCCAAGATATAAGTCATTCTGGATTGGCCAGCCCCAACCACGCTAACAGGTCTTCACAACTTTCTGGGTCTTTCCAATTTCTACCACAGGTTCATGTTGGGGTTCTCTCATATCTCATCGTCTTTGATACAAGTCACTAACGATGAAGCGAAAGAAAAATTATTTTTGTATGAATCCCAAAAAAAGGAGTTTTCTAAGTTGAAGCATCACCTCTGCTCTATACCAATTCTCACATTACTAGACCTGCAGCAACCATTTGAGATCTAGACCGATGCTTCTAACTATGCTATTGTTGCAGTTCTTACTCAAAAGGGGCATCCTGTGGCATATCATAGTGAGACACTTTCAGACACATTCCAAAAATATCCCACCTATGACAAAGAGATGTATTCCATTATGCAGGCCTACCGACAATGGAAGCATTACATTATGGGGAAAGAAATTTTCATCCATACCAACCACCAATCCCTGCATTTCATACAGACACAAGGGAATTTGCAGAATGATTGACATCAGAAATGGTCCACATACCTGAAACAGTTCCACTTGAACATCAAGTACAAGAAGGGCAGCACCAATAATGTCATAGGCTACCTTAGCCGATCATTGGTTATGGCACTGACTACAGTGCTCAACTCTTGTGGGCATGAGACTTCAAAGTGGCTGCATCTATACAAGAGTGATCGAGAATTCGGAAACACATACTAGACACTCCTCGAAGGAAATAAAGTTCCAAAATTTCACCTCCATGATACACTGTTATGTCACCTAGGACACCTTTGTGTTCCTTCAAGCAAGCGTGCCAAGATGATTTTGGAGGTGCACTACAGTCGGGTCGCTAGACACTTCGGATTAGAGAAAACAATAGCACTGCTACAAGAGAACTTTTATTAGCCGAACCTTCAAAAGGATGTTGGGAAGTACATCAGATCCTGCACTACTTGCACCATTTCCAAACTGGCCATAACAAAGCAATGCTTATATACTCCTCTACCCACTCCTAGTTGACCTTGGGAGTCCATCTCCATGGATTACATGTCGGGCCTCCCTTTGACTAAACATGGAAATGACTGTGTTTTTGTGGTCATCGAAAAATTCTCAAAGATGGCCATTCTGGCAGCTTGCAATATGAGTATCACAACAAAAGCCACTACTAAGATCTTCTTTGAATGAGTGTGAATACAATTTTGGATCCCATAGTCCATCATCTCAGATCGAGACAACATGTTCCTAAGTATATTTTAGTAAAGTCTCTGGTTGATGTTGGATACGAAGCTCACAATATCCACAACTTTCCACCCCCAAACTGATCGTAAAACAGAGGTTGTTTACAAGATGATCATACACATTCTTCACATGTACAACTCGAAGCATATTCACACATGGGACGAAATCCTCCCCTATGTCCAACACAGCTACAACAAAACATTCAATAGATCAACTAGCCACAACTCCTTTTAGGTGAGGTTTGGATTCCAATCACTATGTCCCATTGACGTGGCCATACCATTTGCAGCTACCCAAGTAGTTGTGGCCCATGTCTAGTCTGAAACTGACAGGGCTAACAACTTCATTGATCGAATCTAGCACATTCGCTAGTAGCTCCATGACATATTGGACAAATTCAATGCTAAGTACAAGCAGCAACATGATCAGCATCAGGTGCCACACAAGTTCCAGGTGGGCGAAAAAGTTTGGTTGCATTTGCATAAGGAGCGCCTCGTTGGGCCCCACTGTAAGCTTTGTTCTCTCTAATATGGGCCATAAATCATCACCAAGGCTATAGGGGACAATTATTTCGATCTCAACATTCCATCGTTCCTTGTCCTACACCTAGTGTTCAATGTGGACCACCTTCGCCCGTACTTTCCACCATTATTGGACACATCCGACACTGGAGAACAACTCTCACCAACGGAGTTAAACCCATACTACATCTAACAAACCACTGTTCAAATCATAGACACGTAGATCAAGAACACTCACCCATAGAAGATCCAACTGTATCAAGGTCAGCCGGCTAACCGCCGCACCAAGGAAAGTGGCTCACCAAGGACCAAGTTCGCCAAGTTTCCCCATCTCATGGAGGAGTCAGCAATGGGGACCATTGCTTCCTAAGGAGTGACCGATCTAGGTGGATTGTTTGGTAATTTAATTGGTTTTAAATTACATATGTAAATTGCCAATCAGTGCTAGTAAACTGATGAAGTGTAAATGCACTAGATGTGATAGGAGTCTTTATTATTTACACAATTCTAAATGAAGTTGAGTTTTATCAAAATGCACATGGTTTTTATAAGAAACTTAATGATTCCTAGAAAACTCTAATGATGATCACACTCTCTACTAAAACTATTTATGTTTATAAATTCCACACTTTGCTTTGAAATGGAAATCTCGAACCCTTGCATAAATGAAATCAATCTCACACTATACATGAATGAAAATCAAATCCATATTCAATTGTAGAAAAAGGAAATCGCTCTTAATCAAGAAATCTCTATACTTAAAGAAAACCACATAGTTGCATGAATGAAATTGTACTTAATGAAAATCACTCTTCACTCTTCACACTTATAAAAAAAATTGCTTTCATAAAAATCCTATTTTCCCATGTACATTCATAATCTATGAAAGAAATTAATATTTTAAAGTAACTGAGCAAATGAATTAGCTGAAAGGAAATTGACAATTACAGTTAAAAATTTAAATAAGATAATTCGAAAACACAGTTAAAGAATTAACAATTTAGTAATGAAAAACAACATAAAAATCCTTAATTCCTCAAGGTGTCCCTCCATGAGAAGCAGACAACCACAATTATTCTACTGATAAAACACTCAACCACACATTGATGCAATCTACAAACAAAATGTCTTCTTTAAAACAGAGTTTCAATAACAGAGTTTCAATCTTACTGACCGTGTTTCATTTTTGCTGAGGGGCATTACTTATAGAGCTCATGGCAATTAATGTTCAGAGATTTATGCCTAAGCCTATTCAACATAAACTATTTTTGATCTAGAAAAGATAATATCATGATTTTTCTCGTGATTTTATTTTAGCAAAGAAAAATAACGAGGCATAGATCTCGTTCTCGCTCACCTATTATCGATTTTGGTGGTTGAACTTACCTTTGACCGTGTAACCGGGATCTGTTCCATTGCTTTGGCTCATGGAAATAGGAATAAATAGTTATGTGTATCAATTGACACCTATCCATATATTTCGCTCCCCAACTGGCATTCTAGAATCTGTCAAACAATGGACTTGGCTGCAAAATTGTGAATTAGCTACAGAATCATTAGAATTTAGTAGCCACGGTAAATGTTAAGATAAATAATAAAGGACATTGTAAATTTACGAAATAGGAGACAATTGTATACCTGCCATGTCATAAATCCTATAACTTGATGTCCAATGCATTGTTATGGAGGTCAAAAGAAAGAAATGAAGTAAAGGATGTTGTCAAAAAGAAGAAATTATGGTGTTCAAAATAGATATGTGTCCATTCGCCTATTCCACTTGGACCCCCACAATTGTTTCTTTTTTATTTTTTTCAATTTCTTTAATTGTAGAAAATTTTATTTTTGGCATTTTTTCAAGCCCTAAACTTAGATTCATTTTAACACTAAAAGACATTTTTTTTTTATGGAAAATGAAGAGACTAGAATAGTCCTAAACTAGTTTATGTGTTTTTTTTTGCATACTTTGAGATATTTGAAATGAGGTATTATGATATCCAAACAGAGATCGTATGCCAAAGTTATGACCCTGGGAATTGACTTTCCAGCTTACCCCAACATGGCCCACAAGATTTGGGCCCACAAGCTTTTCACGCTTCATCTTCCTAGGTTATGTTTTTGGAAGTTTAGGGTTTCTCATTGTTCCTAAATGGTAAAGCATGAACCTCATTGCAACATATAATTTGTGAGGCATGTAGTCACTAAGGAACTTCTTTGGAGATAAGTTACCATCAATCTAGCCAGTTTATTTCATTTTTTTTGTAAGCATATTTTAGTTCTTTTATATTAAAGAAATGAAGTGTTATTTTTGCTACATCTTTTTGTTTATCGTTATATTTGTATCTTTTCATTCTATAATTTTAGATTAGAGCTATCAAGGCAAACTTCTCTTTCTCAGTTTTTCTTTTCATGTGCCCAATGAGGTCAGGGTATAAGGAGTTAGGGATCAAACTGGTTAAACCTTTGCAAGACCAACCTCGCAAACCCCAACACCTTCCCATGGTGGAAGAAAAGAAAGACAAGGGAACATGAGATTCTTTTAAAATATTTCTCTAAGAATCGTTTGAGCGACAAAGGAACGCGATGATGGAAAAATTTTCCCAAATCCTTCAATGGATGGCCACAGGCAACACGTCTTCATTCAGGCGTCACTCTAGAGGCGGTACTCCCTTCAAGGTACAAGTCAACTTTGACATTCCCATATTTGAAGGCCATTAGATGCAGATGCCATAGATACATGGTTAAATATGTTGGAAGGATATTTTTAATTTCATGATTTTTCTAGGGAAAATATTATTTTTGCGTTTCCTTAAAGTTTCCCATGTCGAAGGACCTGTGGAAATCATTACTTAAACAAAGGACAAGAGAGAAACCTCACTATTTTTAGTAGAACCCACTTGGAATCCTTTCTAATATTCCATCAAGGAACAATATTACCCCACGGAGAGCTATGAGGACAAGTACATACAATGGACTATGTTGCGACAATAAAGGGATCAAGATGTTCATGTTATGATGAATTTATTCCATACCCTACGCACAAAGTTGGGTATCAAATATTCAGATAAACATCTGGTGCTTAAGTACCACATTTTTTTACATGGATACATTCAGGAGGAAATGGAGTTCAACAACATCTCGCTTGGTGTAACATATCGATATGCTTCCAAGATCGAGCAAAAATTTAAATAGAAGAAGTGAGACTTTGGATCCGCGAATCTGAAGCAAGGGAAAGGCACCCCCAAATTTCATAACAAAGGACAAAGCCAAGTGGGGTGACCTAGGACAACTCTTCGAAGCCACAAGAAAATAAGAACACCACTAAGACAAAGAAGGACACGGGAAATTGGTGTGAGTTCCATAAGAACCCCACTCACACAAAAAGTGAGTGTCGGGCCAAGTAGTCACTGGTGGCCGAGCTAAAGGCTTCTGAATCAGATGCATGCTCAGACTCTATGTCAGAACCCGACAAGGGAAATGAAAAAGGGAATCAAATTATTGATGTGGAGCACAGTGCCACCATTTCCACCACTAATATCTTGAAGGATTAGGTCAGAGATATAGAGGGGGGGAGAGACTCTTCCACTCCCAAATGTGGGTGAATGGTTCTCCCTACAGTTCGTTGTCGACAGTAGAAGCCAAAAGAACCTCATTTCAATATATTTCATGAAGCGATTGGGCCTACCAACCACAACACACCTACAATGGTACACCATCGGGTGGCTTCACCAAGGACGAGATCTTTGCGCTAGCCAACAAAGATGCCTTCCCTATAACATCAAGCCCTTCAGATATGAGGTACTATGTGATGTTGCTCCTCTTGAAGTTTGTGATGTATTATTAGGCCAATCATACTTATGGAAGTGGCATGCTATGTATGAGTCTATGCCTTGCACTATTATTATTACTTTGGGAAATAATTTGTACAGGATACCGGAGGTAGCACTACCTACCGCTATCTCTTTGATCATTACGAAGCAATGCACTAAGCTAATTTCCCCGACCAAGAAATTTTTTTTCCTTATGATTCACCCTCAGAGAAAGAAGAATATTGTGGCTATGGACTTGAGACAGGGCTCCTTTGCATGACAACAACATATGGACAAGGTCGTGGAGGAGTACAGGAACATCTTCACCTCACCCACAGGGGTACCTCTACACTATCAGGTCAAGAACCCCATTGATCTCACCCAAGGTGCACCGCTTCCCAATGAATCGATCTATAGACACTCTGTTTTACAGAATGACGAAATCAAGAGGAAGATTCAGGATTTGTTGCAGAAATGGCACATCAGTCCAAGTTCATCACCCTATGGGAGCCTGATCGTGGGAGAAAAACTGACCATTAAGAAGCAAGGCCTATATACTCCTCTTCCCACTCCTAGTCGACCTTGCGAATCCATCTCCATGGATTACATGTCAAGCCTTCCTTCTATTAATCATGGTAACGGTCATTGTGTTTTTGTGGTCGTCAACAGATTCTCTAAGATGCCCATTTTGGCATCCTGCAAGAAGAGTATCACAACAGGTCACCGTTTTAAGATCTTTGAACGAGTGTGCACACTTTGGGATCCCATAATAAATTATCTCAAATCGATAGGTTCCTAAGTATTATCCTTGAAGATATCACAATGCCTCGTTTTGAGGATAATACTTAGATCCCATAATAAATTATTATCTTAGATCGAGATAGTAGGTTCCTCTTTGAGATCTTCAAAAAGAGGTATTATGATATCCAAACGGACATTGTTTGCCAAAGTTACGACCTTGGGAAGTTGACATTCCATATTACCCCAATGTGGCCCACAAGCTTTTAGCGCCTCATCTCTTAGGGTTATAGTTTTGGATGTTTAGGGTTTCTCATTGTTTCTCAATGATAAAAATTCCAATGAGCCACATTATAACACAGTTCAAAGGCATTTAGCTGCACATCTCTTCTCAGAGATAAGCTACCATTGCCCGATCTAGTTTATTTCCATTTTGTCTATAAGCATATTTCAGTTCCTTAATATTAATGAAATGAAGTTTTATTTATGTTGCATCTCTATTTTTATGGTTATATTTGTATTATGTTGTGTTCCTGCATAATTTTGGATTAGTGGTATCAGAGCGGTCTGCTCTTTCTCTATTTTTCTTTGCATGTCCCCAACGAGGTCAGGGTATAAGGAGTTAACAAACGAACTGGTTGAACCTTTGCAACACTAGCCTCGCAAAACCCGATGACCTCCCATGGGGGAGAAAATAAATATGGGGGCGCAGAAGATCCTTTCGAAATATTACTCAAAGAATCCCTCGAGTGACAGAGGAACGCGATGACGGACAAATTTTCCTAGATCCTTCGGTGGATGCCCACATGCGACACATCTTCATCTGAAAGTCACTTTGGAGGCACCACTCCCTTCAAGGTACAAGTTAAATTTAACGTTCCAGTATTTGAAGGCCAGATAGATGAAGACATCGTATCACCAGAAAATGGCGAAATTCGGAGGCCAATTCGTCTCTATTCCGATACATAGTCGTCGCAAGAGCGACAGTTCGAGGGTGGGCAAAACGTGGTTTTCCATACCATCCCAGTTTCGATGTAATTAAAAAGTGTCGCACTATCGACACTTTTTCCGTTGCTTCCAAACAAGCGTCACTCTTCCGACGTTTCCCAATCCGTCACACTTCCGACCTTTGTAAACTGTCGCACTTCCGACAAAATGTGGTGCGATGTTTTGAACATCGCTCTTCCAACGTTTGTAAACTGTCACAATTACGATGAAATGTGGTTCGACGTTTTGAACATGCTCTTCCAACGTTTGTAAACTGTCACAATTCCGACACAATGTGGTCCGACGTTTTGGACGTCGCTCTTCCGATGGTTGTAAATTGTCACAATTCCGACGAAATGTGGTCCGACGTTTTGACGCTACTCTTCCGACGTTTGTAAATCGTCGCAATTCCATTTAAATGGCTGACATTTTGAACGCGCCGTCCGACGTTTTTATACCGTCGCTCTTCCGACGTTGAATCGTCGCACTGACGCTTACAAGGCGTCGATATAGCGACGGCGGGTTCAATTTAAAAAAAAGAAAAAAAACTTTAAAAGAGGAAAAACGTTGTTTTGAATATATTATATGAAGTAAAACAGTCCATGAAGTCATTACATTTTCACATCTGAAGATTGGAACCCAAATATCCATCCAAAAAAGTGGAAGTCCCACCCCATACAATGATAGAAAAATACCCCATGTCACATACAGGGACATGATATAAAACCTAGTAACGGTCCACATGGAGATTATCGACAATCTGAGAAAGCATCCAAATATGCCCGAGGCATCTATAAGAAAGTGAAATAGCAGTATGTAGAATAGTAAAGCAACAGATAGAGTACCGACGTCCATTGTTGCAAATACAAATTAAAGTAACCAAAATCATTGAACAGAGAAAAACCCTAATCATGTGAGGAGTGTGATATGTCCAAAATATAAAAAGACCATCAGACCATATCAATAAACTAGCAACATAGACCAACATAGCTAGTTTTGAAGGCAGAGTGATAAACATTAATCATTATTTTTTTCACAAGAGAAAAAATGTTGTTTTGAATATATTATATGAAGTAAAACAGTCCATGAAGTCATTACATTTTCACATCTGAAGATTGGAACCCAAATATCCATCCAGAAAAGTGGAAGTCCCACCCCAGACAATGATAGAAAAATACTCCATGTCACATACAGGGACATGATATAAAACCTAGTAACGGTCCACATGGAGATTATCGACAATCTAAGAAAGCATCCAAATATGCCCGAGGCATCTATAAGAAAGTGAAATAGCAGTATGTAGAATAGTAAAGCAACAGATAGAGTACCGACGTCCATTGTTCCAAGTACAAATTAAAGTACCCAAAATCCTTGAACAGAGAAAAACGCTAATCATGTGAGGAGTGTGATATGTCCAAAATATAAAAAGACCATCAGACCATATCAATAAACCAGTAACATAGACCACCATCGCTAGTTTTGAAGGCAGAATGATAAACATTAATCATTTTTTTTTCAGAAGAGAAAAAATGCTATTTTGAATATATTATATGAAGTAAAACAGTCCATGAAGTCATTACATTTTCACATCTGAAGATTGGAACCCAAATATCCATCCAGAAATGTGGAAGTCCCACCCCAGACAGTGATAGAAAAATACCCCATGTCACATGCAGGGACTTGATATTAAACCCAGTAACGGTCCACATGGAGATTATCGACAATCCGAGAAAGCATCCAAATATGCCCGAGGCATCTATAAGAAAGTGAAATAGCAGTATGTAGAATAGTAAAGCAACAGATAGAGTACCGACGTCCATTGTTCCAAATACAAATTAAAGTACCCAAAATCATTGAATAGAGAAAAACGCTAATCATGTGAGGAGTGTGATATGTCCAAAATATAAAAATACCATCAGACCATATCAATAAACCAACAACATAGACCAGCATCGCTAGTTTTGAAGGAAGAGTGATAAACATTAATCATTTTTTTTTCACAAGAGAAAAAACGTTGTTTTGAATATATTATATGAAGTAAAACAGTCCATGAAGTCATTACATTTTCACATCTGAAGATTGGAACCCAAATATCCATCCAGAAAAGTGGAAGTCCCACCCCAGAAAATGATAGAAAAATACCCCATGTCACATACATGGACATGATATAAAACCCAGTAACGGTCCACATGGAGATTATCGACAATCTGAGAAAGCATCCAAATATGCCCGAGGCATCTATAAGAAAGTGAAATAGTAGTATGTAGAATAGTAAAGCAACAGATAGAGTACCGATGTCCATTGTTCAAATACAAATTAAAGTACCCAAAATCCTTGAACAGAGAAAAACGCTAATCATGTGAGGAGTGTGATATGTCCAAAATATAAAAATACCATCAGACCATATCAATAAACCAGCAACATAGACCAGCATCGCTAGTTTTGAAGGCAGAGTGGTAAACATTAATCATTTTTTTTTTCACAAGAGAAAAAATGTTGTTTTGAATATATTATATGAAGTAAAACAGTCCATGAAGTCATTACATTTTCACATCTGAAGATTGGAACCCAAATATCCATCCACAAAAGTGGAAGTCCCACCCCAGACAGTGATAGAAAAATACCCCATGTCACATACAGGGACTTGATATAAAACCCAGTAACGGTCCACATGGAGATTATCGACAATCTGAGAAAGCATCAAAATATGCCCGAGGCATCTATAAGAAAGTGAAATAGCAGTATGTAGAATAGTAAAGCAACAGATAGAGTACCGACGTCCATTGTTCCAAATACAAATTAAAATACCCAAAATCCTTGAACAGAGAAAAACACTAATCATGTGAGGAGTGTGATATGTCCAAAATATAAAAAGACCATCAGACCATATCAATAAACCAGCAACATAGACCAGCATCACTAGTTTTGAAGGCACAGTGATAAACATTAATCATTTTTTTTTTCACAAGAGAAAAAACGATGTTTTGAATATATTGTATGAAGTAAAACAGTCCATGAAGTCATTACATTTTCACATCTTAAGATTGGAACCCAAATATCCATCCAGAAAAGTGGAAGTCCCACCCCAGACAATGATAGAAAAATACCCCATGTCACATACAGGGACATGATATAAAACCCAGTAACGGTCCACATGGAGATTATCGACAATCTGAGAAAGCATCCAAATATGCCCAGGCATCTATAAGAAAGTGAAATAGCAGTATGTAGAATAGTAAAGCAACAGATAGAGTACGTACCGACGTCCATTGTTCCAAATACAAATTAAAGTACCCAAAATCCTTGAACAGAGAAAAACGCTAATCATGTGAGGAGTGTGATAACCATCTGCAGAAACCTAGGCTCGCTTGTAAGATCAGGCTCGCTTGAT
>JAXQQM020080046.1:0-16610 GCA_034641835.2 Pinus albicaulis
TAGATAATGCAACAAATTTTAAGTCAAATAAAATGGTATATTTTTGTAGAAAATATCATATCACCCTAGGACATTCAACTGCTTATTACCCTCAGGGTAATGGGTTAGCTAAATCTTTAAATAAAATTTTGGTTAACATTATCAAAAATCTTCTAGAAGATAACAAGAATTCATGGCATAACAAGTTGATAAATGAAACTTGGGGTGTGTTGAAGCCTAGAAAATCTCTGCTTCAAACATCGGGGAAAACCACCCGGTCGGGACCTTAAGACAACTCCTTTTCCATTTGGTGTGGTGGCTCCGACTGGATTTAAAGGACCAGTTTCCTTGTAACTAAATAGATTGGATTGGATGGGTGGAAATGGGACTAAACTAACTGAAATAAAACTATCTAATTTAAGCTAAATACTGATAAAGAAATTCTAACATTAACCCAGGTAGCTATATGTGAATACAACTTAAGATTGTTCCAATTCAAAAATAACCATGAAAATGTATTATTAATTAAATTGAAATATGCAGAAACAAATAAAGATAACTCTGTTTAAGAAATTAAACAGATTTATATAAACATATTGCATTCATCATTGTATACCATTTACATGTAACTATGAAAAATAACGTTTCAATTATACTCAGAAATGATATATAAAAGGAAGCGTTGTTAAAGCAAATATACGTATAAATGATAGCAATTTTAAAGCGAATATCATAAAACAAAAGAGATCAACAGCGAACAGATAGAAATACCTTGTTCATCTTGAAGAATTTCAAATGCATTCTGATACTCTATCCAGTAATTATAATGCAAAACCAAATTCCAAGGTACAGAAATGCAACACTTCAAAGATAATTCCGCATGAAAATCACCAGATGTGATCCTTTTAAAAAATATATAAGACAATGGAGTACAGAAATGCAATCTCCAAGTCCAAAAATATTAAGATCCAGGACCCCTCTCTAAATGCATGAGAGGGGTTTAAATACTACTTAACTAACTCTAAAAATAGTTTATTACAAAAAATAAGGATTCGGTTCAATGACCGTCCTTTTCCTAGGCTAAAATACAATGAAATTAAAACTAAAACTATCTATCTATGAAATTGATCTTTGCTCTTGCAGGCATCTAGCATAGTTTTGAGAAGATGCGGTTGACCGACTTCAGAATTCAGCTGTCCTGAAAAGACAGAGTCGGAAAGCGTAGGAGCAATCTTCTCTGTAGCATTGATAGTACAATTGAGTGCACTGTGCTGACTGTGTGGCTTTACCAAGTACAGCCAGTATGAGTCCCAATTCAATCTTGTCAGCCCTTGGATGGATTTTGCTCTTTCTTCTGCCTTTTGCCTCCATTCTGCTTGCAATTGATTT
This sequence comes from Pinus albicaulis, assembly GCA_034641835.2. NCBI lineage: Eukaryota > Viridiplantae > Streptophyta > Pinopsida > Pinales > Pinaceae > Pinus > Pinus albicaulis. The sequence continues at coordinate 1,369 of JAXQQM020080046.1, forward strand.
TCCTGTGGGAGATAACCTGGAACAGTTTCAGAAATCAAGTTAGCTTTGTGTAAATTGTCATTTACACAATCAGTGAGAGTGTTTGCTGCTGTAGATGCCTCCTCTGCTGCCCTTTCTGCTCTTCTGATTTGTGCATCCCAATTACTGAACAGTATTTCTTTGTGGTTTTCATTAATGATGGGTGCACCAGCTTTTCTGCCTTCTTCTGTCTTTTTCCATGCTAGATAATCATTGATCTTTTCATTAATCAAATCATAATCATTTCGTAGATCTACGACATGACTTGTGATTTTATCGCTTTCTTGGCACAAAGAATTCCATTGCAATATTTTTTAGCAGAAAACTTCCTCTTGTTGCAGTAGTTGATTGTTCAAAGAGATGGTTTCTGAAATGAATTCTGGAAGCTTAGGATCATCCTTATGCTGTTCTTGGATTTCTTGAAGTTGTTGTTGTAACTCTTCAAGTTTTAATTGTGCTTCTTGATTGGCCTGTACCTGTTGCAATTGCTGTTGCAGAGCCTTTATCTGTTCTTCTTTTTCATCCAACAAAAGTTGTATCTCAACTGCTTTATCAATTGTTGCAGAAGCATAAGCTCCTGTTATTTGAGATAACTTAGTGAGATTATGAGTAGGCTCTGTGGTAGGATCTTTCCACAAAACATCTACTTGTTCTGGTTCAGTAGCAATTGTACTTTCTATTTTTCTCTTTTTCCTTTGTCTCTTTACTACTACTTTGTATTTTGGGCTATAAAATACATCCAGAGGAGGAATGTCTTCTACATTAAGTACAATTTCAGAGGAGGGTGTGATTGGTATGTGCTCTGTTACTGCGGCTGTGCTGCTTGTTCCTGTGTTCAAAACTTTGGTTGTCTGGACAGGGGTCTGTACATTTTGTCCTTCTACATTAATCAATTGATTAAAGGTTTCCCATTCTTTATCTAACTCAATGGTGACTGGCTGTTGTTATACATTGGGTGGAGGAGGATTTGTTTGTTGAGAAGTCAAAATTTGATGTTGAGTAAGCTCTTTAGATTGTGCAGAATCTTTAATGGATTCTTCCATTTTATATTCCTTTTCTTTAGACTTATTGGAGTGTTCAGAATCTCTGTCAGATTTTGATTTGGATTTACCTGTACTTGAACTGCCGTTAAGACTAACACTAGGAGTTTGCTCTCTTGCGGGCTCTAAGCGTAGATTATCCAAAAGGAATAGGAATTAGTCTCATTCCTCTGTACAGCTTGAATTCCTGAAAATCCTCTGGAGATAGCTGCGCTTTAGCTGAATTCAAAACTTCTTTGAATGAATTTCTTGCTTGGAACATATCATCAAAAAGATCCTGCTCCCCGACAAATTCCCTTACTTTGATTGCATTGGTAAAATTCTTAACAATATCATTTGGGTCGAATAACCTTCTTGAGAATTTGAACAGATGTAGGCATGTAACGTTGCCTATCTCGTGAAATGCATGACCAATATCCAACAGTGAAAATGTTCCACATTTTATGGGAAATTGTGGCCAAATGCCCTTTTTCTTGTATTTTAAATCTTTTGTTATACCTCCCTGGCCACAGGTCTGATAAGCAATTTCCCGAGCTACAAGTCTATCTGGAACATATAAGGGTAAAACATGGGGAGAAGCATAACTTCCAAAAACCCTAATATAGGTGAACAATTCTTCTCCAAACTATCTTGCGACGGGGAGAATATCAACCTCTGTTTCTGAGGATAACCTGGGGGCATCCTTATTATACAATGTTCTGTACAATGGCAGCATTATTCCATGAAAAATTTGATAAAAATGGGGGACAAACTTAGACTCCCATAGTTCTTTATGGTACACATGAATGGGCAAAGGATCGTGGATAGTCCATTTCCAGCCCATCACGGGGAATTTAGAGACATAGTAGATGGCGTCCATGACATAAGTAGATAAATAAAAAGGTGGATAAACCCGCTGGGAAACATTTCGTTTAGATCGGTAATGAAAAATAGCAATGGTGAGATTATCAGATAGGGTTTTGGCCCAATCTACAATTGTATAATTAACAGCCGCATTCAACAAAGGAAGCCATTCGGGTAATATCATATTTATGTCAGGCTTTCCAAAAAGCCTGCATAACATGGCAGCAGCAAAACAATAAGGAGAGGTAAGTGAACCCATGTTGTACATACCTTGTTTGTTCTTCTTCAATGGTTCACTTCTTTTGGTCCACTCCTTTGTGCATTCTGCCAAATTTGAGTGTTCTTTGGCAAACTCTTCCATAAATTGCTTGTTGAAAGTTGCCTGAGGTTCTGGTAGCTTATACATTAATCTCAGATCTTCTATGGTGAATGACCCAATTAGCTCTTCAGATGGAGTTCTGAATTGTCTGTCTGAAATATCTGTGCTATCCAACACCCATCTCACCATGTCTGTATATGGGAGAATCCTTGGTCTTGCTGCTATTCTTTGTAGAAATGAGCAAGCCAAGTCTCTAAGGGTTGCTTCAGACGTATCCTTTGAACCAGCTGTAGCTGCAACTTTTATCACCACAGGGTTTTCATCTTCTAACAGTTTATACATTCCCTCCCAAGTAGATATACCAGCGTCTTTGTTACAGGCGGTGTCTGCGTATAGCGAAGCCATTTCTTTGTTCTCAGAACTTGAGCTCTTCTCCTTCTTACCCATAATGTTTAGCGGAAGTTTTGTATAGTGGTCTGCTCCTTCGTGCCTGCGTTTTACGAATAAATGAGAGTAATGACATAAGAAAGGTGATGAGACTGTTTTGAATGTGAAAGCGGATGAAATATAATATTTAAATTGTGAAACGACTTTCAATCTAAACACAATCTCTTTTCACATTAATAATCAATCCAATCATTTAATATAATCATTAAAGCGCATAACGGATTTGACATGTGGGAAGATTTCCTTGGGATAGTGCGCCTACATGAATCTGCGACATTGCGATCTGCGATTTGCTGCGCAATATTGCAATATCACAATGTCGCAATATCGCAAAATGAAATCATCACAGTCATAAAAATAGCGCAAAAACGAGAATTGCGCAATAGCGCGAAGCGCATATCGCAAGAATCGCAAAAGCGCAGAATTGATAAGAGCGCAAAAGATTTTTATTAATCATTTCTGTTTTCTGCGCTATGCGATCGACGATCAATGTGTTTTATATATACTATTTTGTTATGGATGCGCTATCTTGTTTCAAGAGCAATTTTATTACAATCTATCATAAACTTAAGTGTTTCTAAATATTCTTTCTAAGGGATTTTATAAGTTTATGATAGAAAGTTTTATTTGTAAAGGCAAACAAATCCTAATTGATTTTTTTTTTGGATTTTTAACTAAGGGTCCCCATTTATTTAGTATTATTACTAATAATAAATAAAAAGGGGGGTTGTTGCTGGTCACAACAATTGGCGATTCACTGAAAGAAACAGTTATCTCTGAAAAAATAAAATGAACATTCTATATTTAGTAAATAAATGTTTTTAAAGATAATAAAAACTATCTTATGATGATTAAAATAAAATGTAACTATGAAAAAAAAGAAATAAAAATCATTTCATAATTTCTTTCTAATTCCTTAAGAAATAAAAACATTTTGGGTTATATCAAGCTTTGATTGGTGTTAATAATGAAGTAAGTGGATCTCTCCAAGTTTTGGTTTTATAATATACTCTATTGCCATAGGTATTGCCTCTACTGCCAGCAAACGTTCATAGTTTGACAGGGTTACCTTTAAACCATTAACCATTCATTGTCCCATCCAACTAAAATTATGAATTTTTAAAAGATAAATTCATAAGACTTATTATCTCATGTTTTTTGTCTTTTATTTATTTTTATTTTAAGAGTCATTGTTCTGGTTTGGTAGCCAGTTATTAACAATTCCATTCACTAGTTATAATCAAACTGAACAAGCTGGCTCGTGATGAGACCCCTTGTCTTATATTTATAAGCCATTACCCTGTTTTCATATGCAGTATTGGTAATGTCAGTTTTATTACTCCTTATGAACATGGTAAGTCGGCTCGTAATGAGACCTCTTATCTCTTAAAATGTTCGTATAATTTCCTAGAATTACATTCTAAAAAATCACAACTTAAATGGATGGGGTGAAATAGTTTTATCCTTAAGAATCAATGGATGACAATTTTCAGAGTTTTTTGAGTTCCAAAACTTTGAAAAAATATCTTTACTTTAATAGATAACCTTTCTCTGCTTAATAAACCTTATAATGATTTACATTTTCCTCAAGTTTTCAAAAGATCATGTAAATGATTGAAATAATATTTTCAAAGTTTAACATCTTATTTTAAACTATTCAAAAAACTGTAATCATTACTTTAAAAATTCTTATTTACACAAAATAAATATTTATAATATTTTTCCGAAGAAATTTTCTCAAATAGTAAACAGTCAATCAGAGACTCATAAACAGCCTTTATTTGTAAAAACAAAAACAATCAAAAACTTTGCAGAAAGAAATATATACAGTTTAAGAAGGGGTTACCTCCTTATGAAAAGAATTTCTTCAAGATAAGCCCATTTACAGGAAGAGACTCTCTCTTACCTGTTAGATCTTGGAGTATAAATGTATTTGAGCTTATCTTCTCAATGATTTGAAATGGTCCAAGCCACATTTTCTGAAATTTGGTATGTTTACCTTTTTCTTCGTGTGCTTTATCCCATTTCAAAACGAGATCACCAATTGACAAATTTTTTGAGCCGGTAGAACTTGCATCAAAAGAAGATTTTACAAGTTGTTGATGTTTTTCATGAGTAATTTTTTCTTTATCCCTATCTTCTTCTAGTTTAAGGATTTGATCATATCTCAATTGAATGGATGATGAAGGATTTTCTTCAATAAACTACACTAAGGCTAATGATGGAAGTGTTAAGTTTGATGGTATCACAGCTTCTTTTCCATAAACGAGATTGAAAGGTGAAGTCCCTATTGAATCTTTTTCAGTGATACGATCAGCCCATAACGCAAAGATTAAAGATTTGTGCCAATTCTTTTGATTTTGATCAATGGTCCTTTTAATGATTTTGATAAGGTTTTTATTAGTGGATTCAGCTAAACCATTACCTTGTGGGTAATAATTTGCTGAATATTTTCATTTAAAACCTCTTTTGACTGCAAATTAAATTAAACTATTTCCAGAGAAGTAAGATGCATTATCAAAGACAAGAGCTTGAGGTACACCAAACCTGGTTATGATGAATTGATCTATAAAATCAATAATTGCATCAGAATTGGCTACCTTCAATGGGATTGCCTCTACCCATTTTGTAAAGTAATCAGTTGCAGTAAGGATGTACTTGTGTTGTTTGGAAGAATGAGGTACTATCTCACCAATAATGTCAAGACCCCATTGTTCGAATGGTTGCTCAATAGTTACTGGTTGCAAAGGAAAAGTTGGTTTCCTTTGTCTTCCACTTGCAGTTTGACAAATTTGGCACTTCCTTACGTAATCATGCGTGTCTTTAAAAAGGGTAGGCCAGTAATAACCAGCACGAATTATTTTGTGAGCCGTGGTATCACCTCCAAAATGACCTCCTGCTGGTCCATCATGCAATTCCTATAAAACCTTTTCAGCTTCAGTCTTTTCCAAACATCTTAATAAAATTGAATCATAATTTTTTCTAAATAACACATTATCAATGATCTGGTATTTAATAGCCTTTAACCTTAAAGCACGTTTACTCTTATAGCTAAGATTAGAAGGAGCATACCCATTTTTCAAGTAATAGATAAGATCATCATACTAAGATCTGGAATTTGTAACACTTATCTGACTTACTTGAATATCTTGATTTGAATCTTCATTTTCTGGTATGTTATGAGCTCCTGCCAATAATCTGCAAAAACCTTGTCCTCTAACAATCTTAGCTGGTTTAATATCAACATCATATTCTTGCAAGGCTGTTACCCAGATAGCTCTCTTTTCTCCTACTTCTTTTTGAATTAATAACTGCCTCACTGCAGAGAATGGGACAATGATTTTTGTATGTGTTTTTAAGAGAAAAGGTCTGAAATGTTTGATTGATTTAAACACAGCAAAGGCTTGTTTTTCAACATCGGAATAATTAAGTTCAAATCCTTGCAGATTCGAGCTAAAGAAAGAAATAGGTGCTTCGATTTCATGATCATTGAGTTGTGTTAAAACGGCTGCATAAGATGTTTCAGTGGCCAGAGTATACAAAGTAAAATCTTTAGAAAAATCCGGGGTATTCAATGCTGGTGCATTAATGATCGCTTTTTTGATTGAATCAAAAGCTTCTTTTTCTTTATGCGTCCATTTGAATATTGAATTTTTCTTGATCATATTTTGCATAGGTAAAACAATTAAAGAAAAATCAGGAATAAATCTCTTAACAAAATTGATCTATCCAAGAAAAGATTGCATGGATTTTTTGTTATGTGGTAAAGAAATATCAGAAATTTCTTTCACTCTATCTGGATCAATATATATACCATATTTTGACACAACAAATCTTAAGATTTTTCCTTCATCTAAAGCAAAGAAAGAATTCTTGGGATTTAAGGAGATACCAAACTTTCTACATCTTTCAAATATGTGTTTTAAATCATGTAGATGATTGGTTCTCTTTTTTGAAAATACTGTTATGTCATCAAGATAAAAAACAACTGATTTATTGATCAGGCCTTTGAATGCTATGTCCATTGCTCTTTGAAAAATTGCTCCTGCGTGTATTAGACCAAAAGGCATTTTCTGATAAGCATAAGTTCCCCATTTTGTTCTGAAAGTTGTTTTCAATCTGTCATCTGGGTGAACTAAAACTTGATTATAGCCTGAAAATCCATCGAGAAAAGACATAAGTTCAGAACCAGCTACCTTTTGAAGTATTTGTTCCATGGTTGGCAATGGGAAATTGTCTTTTAAACATGCCTTGTTTAAATTTCTGAAATCAATACAGATTCTTATATCACCATTCTTCTTCCTTACGGGTACCATATTGGAAACCCAATTAGAGTGCCTGACTGGAAAAATGATTTTGGCTTTCAAAAGTTTATTAAGTTCTGATTTGATTTGACTTTCGAGATTTGGATGGATTTTTCTCAACTTCTGTTGAACAGGTTTAACATCAGGAAGCATTGGAATCGTGTGTTGAATAATTGAAGTATCATACGTTTTTAGATCATCATAATTCCAAGAAAAAACGTTTTTATACTTGTTCAACAGTTTAATGAATGCATTCCTTTCCTCTGGTGTTAAGTTGAGTCCTAAATTAACGTTTTGAGGTTTAGAATCAGAACCAAGATTTACTAATTCAAACTTCAAAGTGGAGCTTTGAAGTTTTGAATTAACAACTTTCTTGAATCTATCTCTAATGTCATATAAATCCTCTAATTTAACAACAAATTTTGGAATGGGGTTTTCATTACCTTTTGAAGCAATTTGTAAATTATGATCATCTTCGTCAATAATTTGCTCATCATATGATTTCTCTGAAGTCATGAAATTTAGAATATCTTGATCATGATAGAAAACTCTCCAATTTGTAACATTATCTGGGACAGATGGACGGAAAATCAATTCTACAGAAAATATATCAAGATTGTAATCTTCAGCAGGTAGGAGTCTAGATGCAACATTAGCTAACAAGTCAGTTGATGTATTTTGATTCCTAGGAATAGGAGAAATATTGAATGCTAAAAAATGAGTGGTGAGGTCTTGTACTAGGGTTTGATAGTGTTTAAGATGTCCTGAAAGGCAATGAATAGTATTCCTAACTTGTTTAATAACAATTTTGGAATCACCAAAAACTTTCAAGTATTTAACATCTAACCCTATAGCTTTATAAAGTCCTTGAACCAAGGCTTCATATTTTGCGGTATTGTTAGTACACTCGAATTCTAATCTACATGACAGCATGGTTTTCTACCCATTTGGATTAATTAGGATGCATCCAGCTCCAGCTCCATCACTAGACTTCGATCCATCAAAATATAATGACCAAAATAAAGACTTATCTATTGACTTATCTATAATTACATCCGAAATATTTACAATTCTGGAAGTATCAGACTGTGAAAAATTTTCTATCTGAGAAACAAAATTATTTACAGAAAACGGTGATTGAGGAGCTTTGAAATTTCCAAGAAATGATTCAGCAGAATAACCTCCAAGAATATTGTTGTTGAATGCTACATGTTCATTAGGTTGTTCAAATTCAGTGACAATATGCGTCATATGTTTTTCTCGTTCAATTTTGATTTGATTTGGTTTCCCTTTGTAGGGAAGCCACATGTACGAATAATCAGTCGAGATATAACCGTTAAGTTTTGCAGACCAGTCCCTGCTCAAGATTAATCCATAGAATTCAGGAATATCAGCAATCAGAATATCAATTCTTTGGACAATCCTAGGATCTGAGGCTAATCTGATTGTGACTGAATTGATTTCTCCTACAACTTGAACTTTAGAGCGATCCAATTGAACGATATGAATTGCTGATTTCTGTGGTTCAATATTTAGTTTAGCACAGACAGAAGTAGGCATTATATTGGAGGAAGCTCCGGAATCAATCAAACAATTTTGCAGATTTTTATTGTACATCTCATAAGTCAAAAGAAAAGGAGGAGTTTGAGAATTTGATTTTTCCCCAATGAGCACAGTATCAGTAGCATCTACCTTATCTGGTGGCTTTCCAGTTCCTCTTGCTGCTTTTGCAACTACACCACTTGGTAAAGGAGCAATTGGTGTAGCGTTTAATTCTTTTAATAGCAACTTTTGCTGATGTTTCAGTTTGCTGAGTTCATGTAAGGAAATGTTGGCTTTGATTTTTTTCATGTCTTCAACAATATTGTATTCCACAGGATCTAATATTACTAAAGTTTTCGCTGTTGATGTGAGAGGATTAGAAGAAGATGGCTGATTTTGAGTAGGTGATGGAGAAGTTTTCTTCACAGTGGGTTTGTCTTTGGTACTTGGAGTTGTAATTTTCTTTTTTGGAACTGTTTGCACTGGTTCTGCTGTAGATTTACTCCTAGTACTTACAGGCATAGCTTCTTCACTATCAGAATTAGGGAGAATAAAATCCCACATTCCATTTAATTCAACTATTTCTTCATTTTCGTCTTCTTGATCTGATACTATAGATGTATCTTCTTCTTCTTCCTCTTCTTCTGACTCTGCATTAGAGATTGCATTAGGAGGTTTAGATTCAACTTGGTTTCTTCTAAAATTTCGGAATGGTTTCTTGGTAGAAGTTTCAGCCACTTGTTTTTTAATTTCAACCATTTCATTTGACATGGTTTTAAGAACTTTCTGTAAACCTTCCATGTCATATGGATCTTTGGCCTTTTTCTTTGAATCATCTCTAAAGCTGACCTTCTTTGATTTCCTTTCTTCAAGAGCATTTTTCTTTTCCAGAGAATTGATACGTTTTTCTACTGCAATAGCTTCTTTCATATTCTCAGCCAATGTAGGCTTTGCAGCTCTGTCTACGAAAATTGCTATGTTTGAGGGTAAGGCAGTTATATACCATTCAATTCTAACTTGTTCACTGGGTTGTGAATCTGTATGAATTTTGTTCAAAATTTTGTTGAATCTAGCTTTGAATTCTTTTATAGGTTCCTTGGGTTCTATCTTCAAATTTGAGAGATCATTAAGTAAAGTTGCAATTGATTGGTCATCTCCAAATTTGGTCAGAAAATGATCTGCAAAAATGTCCCAACTTGTTATGGATCCTGATGGTAACGAAAAGTACCATGATCCTGCTACTCCCTGAAGAGTATATGGGAATAATCTAACTACAACATCTTCGTGTATGACTCCATTCAAATTAATAGCCAGCATAAAGTTATTGATATGTTCTTCAGCTTGAATGTTAAGATCTGGGCTAAACTTTGGAAGCCATTTTCTAGGATTGTCTGGTAAATCATGTAAAGGTGCAGCCATGTTGACTACTCCTGGAGTAGACCATGGTCTTTGTGCCATTATTGGGATGATTATTGGAGGAATACCAGAAACTGGTGGTATTTGAATTGAAGTGGTTGGAATAGATGATGTTGAGATTGATGAGGATTGAGTAGAAGATGTTTGTGGAGATGATGACTGAAGAGATGATGATGAAACAACTTTACTTTGTTGAGTTGTGGTTTTGGAAACAGTTGATTGAATATGAGATGATGAACTTGTATCACTTTTTGTTTCCGATTGAATTCTTTTTGTTTTGCTCTTACTAGGTAAAGGAAATTCTTTCGGAGGAATACCAAGTTTTTCACTTTGCAACCTAGTAAGAGGTTTTGAAGGAATAAATTTTGAGCTTACACTACCTTCATATATTTCAGACTCTTCTAAAGATAATGAGAATCCTTTCAATTTATGAATTAGATCTTGAACTTCAGGAGACTCAGGATGTTGTTTATCTGAATGTTTTAAGATTTTGGTAGTGGGTGTCTGAATATTTTCTGCAATTTCTTCTCTTGGATTCTGAATTTCAGAAGAAATTGAAGAAGTTAATGAGGGTTTTTTGCTCTCAGAATGGCTTGTGGATAAATATTTACTTGCCATTCATAGCTCGGGCCCTCCTTCTAGTGCCAAAAATGTTGAAGCCTAGAAAATATCTGCTTCAAACATCGGGGAAAACCACCCGGTCGGGACCTTAAGACAACTCCTTTTCCGTTTGGTGTGGTGGCTCAGACTGGATTTAAAGGACCAGTTTCCTTGTAACTAAATAGATTGGATTGGATGGGTGGAAATGGGACTAAACTAACTGAAATAAAAATATCTAATTTAAGCTAAATACTGATAAAGAAACTCTAATACTAACCCGGGTAGCTATATGTGAATACAACTTAAGATTGTTCCAATTCAACAATAACCATGAAAATGTATTATCAATTAAATTGAAATATGCAGAAACAAATAAAGATAACTCTGTTTAAGAAATTAAACAGAGTTATATAAACATATTGCATTCATCATTGTATACCATTTACATGTAACTATGAAAGATAACGTTTCAATTATACTCAGAAATGATATATAAAAGGAAGCGTTGTTAAAACAAATATACATATAAATGATAGCAATTTTAAAACGAATATCATAAAACAAAAGAGATCAACAGTGAACAGATAGAAATACCTTGTTCATCTTGAAGAATTTCAAATGCATTCTGATACTCTATCCAGTAATTATAATGCAAAACCAAATTCCAAGGTACAGAAATGCAACACTTCAAAGATAATTTCGCATGAAAATCACCAGATGTGATCCTTTTCAAAAATATATAAGACAATGGAGTACAGAAATGCAATCTCCAAGTCCAAAAATATTAAGATCCAGGACCCCTCTCTAAATGCATGAGAGGGGTTTAAATACTACTTTAACTAACTCTAAAAATAGTTTATTACAAAAAATAAGGATTCGGTTCAATGACCGTCCTTTTCCTAGGCTAAAATACAGTGAAATTAAAACTAAATCTATCTATCTATGAAATTGAAATTTTCTCTTGCAGGCATCTAGCATAGTTTTGAGAAGATGCAGTTGACCGACTTCATAATTGAGCTGTCCTAAAAAGACAGAGTCGGCAAGCGTAGGAGCAATCTTCTCTGTAGCATTGATAATACAATTGAGTGCACTGTGCTGACTGTGTGGCTTTACCAAGTACATCCAGTATGAGTCCCAATTCAATCTTGTCAGCCCTTGGATGGATTTTGCTCTTTCTTCGGCCTTTTGCCTCCATTCTGCTTGCAATTGATTTGCCTGTGGGAGATAAATTGGAATAGTTTCAGAAATCAAGTTATCTTTGTGTAAATTGTCATTTACACAATCAATGAGAGTGTTTGCCGCTGTAGATGCCTCCTCTGCTGCCCTTTCTGCTCTTCTGATTTGTGCATCCCAATTAATGAACAGTATTTCTTTGTGGTTTTCATTAATGATGGGTGCACCAGCTTTTCTGTCTTCTTCTGTCTTTTGCCATGCTATATAATCATTGATCTTTTCATTAATCAAATCATAATCATTTCGTAGATCTACGACATGATTTGTGATTTTATCGCTTTCTTGGCACAAAGAATTCCATTGCAATATTTTTTGGCAGAAAACTTCCTCTTGTTGCAGTAGTTGATTGTTCAAAGAGATGGTTTCTGAAATGAATTCTAGAAGCTTAGGATTATCCTTATGCTTTTCTTGGATTTCTTGAAGTTTTTGTTGTAACTCTTCAAGTTTTAATTGTGCTTCCTGATTGGCCTGTACCTGTTTCAATTGCTGTTGCAGAGCCTTTATCTGTTCTTCTTTTTCATCCAACAAAAGTTGTATCTCAACTGCTTTATCAATTGTTGTAGAAGCATAAGCTCCTGTTATTTGAGATAATTTAGTGAGATTATGAGTAGGCTCTGTGGTAGGATCTTTCCACAAAACATCTACTTGTTCTGGTTCGGTAGCAATTGCACTTTCTATTTTTCTCTTTTTCCTTTGTCTCTTTACTACTGCTTTTTATTTTGGGCTATAAAATACATCCAGAGGAGGAATGTCCTCTACATTAAGTGCAATTTCAGAGGAGGGTGTAATTGGTATGTGCTCTGTTACTGCGGCTGTGCTGCTTGTTCCTGCATTCAAAACTTTGGTTGTTTGGACAGGGGTCTGTACATTCTGTCCTTCTACATTAATCAATTGATTAAAGGTTTCCCATTCATTATCTAACTCCATGGTGACTGGCTGTTGCTGTACATTGGGTGAAGGAGGATTTGTTTGTTGAGAAATCAAAATTTGCTGTTGAGCAAGCTCTTTAGATTGTGCAGAATCTTTAATGGATTCTTCCATTTTATCTTCCATTTCTTTGGATGTATTGGAGTGTTTAGAATCTCTGTCAGATTTTGATTTGGATTTACCTGTGCTTGAACTGCTGTTAAGACTAACACTAGGAGTTTGCTCCTTTGCAGGCTCTATGCGTAGATTATCCAAAGGAATAGGAATTAGTCTCCTTTCTCTGTACAACTTGAATTCCTGAAAATCCCCTAGAGATAGCTGCTCTCTAGCTGAATTCAAAACCTCTTTGAATGAATTTCTTGCCTGGAACATATCATCAAAAAGATCTTTCTCCGCGACAAATTCCCTTACTTTGATTGCATTGGTAAAATTCTTAACAATATCATTTTGGTCAAATAACCTTCTTGAGAATTTGAACAGCTGTAGGCATGTAACGTTGCCTATCTCATGAAATGCATGACCAATATCCAATAGTGAAAATGTTCCCCATTTTATGGGAAATTGTGGCCAAATGCCCTTTTTCTTGTCTTTTAAATCTTTTGTCATACCTCCCTGACCACAGGTCTGATAAGCAATTTCCCGGGCTACAAGTCTATCTGGAACATATAAGGGTAAAACATGGGGAGAAGCATAACTTCCAAAAACCCTAATATAGGTGAACAATTCTTCTCCAAACCATCTTGCGATGGGGAGAATATCAACCTCTGTTTCTGAGGATAACCTCGGGGCATCCTTATTATACAATGTTCTGTACAATGGCAGCATTATTCCATGACAAATTTTATAAAAATGGGGGATAAACTCAGACTCCCATAGTTCTTTATGATACACATTAATGGGCAAAGGATCATGGATAGTCCATTTCCAGCCCATCACAGGGAATTTAGAGACATAGCAGATGGCGTCCATGACATAAGTAGATAAATAAAAAGGCGGATAAACCCGCTGGGAAACATTTCGTTTAGACCGGTAATGAAATATAGCAGTGGTGAGATTATCAGATAGGATTTTGGCCCAATCTACAATTGTAGAATTAACAGTCGCATTTAACAAAGGAAGCCATTCGGGTAATATCATATTTATGTCAGGCTTTCCAAAAAGCCTGCATAACATAACAGCAGTAAAACAATAAGGAGAGGTAAGTGAACCCGTGCTGTACATAGCTTGTTTGTTCTTCTTCAATGGTTCACTTCTTTTGGTCCACTCCTTTGTGCATTCTGCCAAATTTGAGTGTTCTTTGGAAAAATCTTCCATAAATTGCCTGTTGAAAGTTGCCTGAGGTTCTGGCAACTTATACATTAATCTCAAATCTTCTATGGTGAATGACCCGATTAGCTCTTCCGATGGAGTTCTGAATTGTCTGTCTGAAATATCTGTGCTATCCAGCACCCATCTCACCATGTCTGTATATGGGAGAATCCTTGGTCTTGCTGCTATTCTATGTAGAAATGAGCAAGCCAAGTCTCTAAGGGTTGCTTCAGACATATCCTTTGAACCAGCTGTAGATGCAACTTTTATCACCACAGGGTTTTCATCTTCTAACAGTTTATACATTCCCTCCCAAGTAGATATATCGACGTCCTTGTTACAGGCGGTGTCTGCGTATAGCGAAGCCATTTCTTTGTTCTCAGAACTTGAGCTCTTCTCCTTCTTACCCATAATGTTTAGCGGAAGCTTTGTATAGTGGTCTTCTCCTTCGTGCCTGCGTTTTACGAATAAATGAGAGTAATGATATAAGAAAGGTGATGAGACTGTTTTGAATGTGAAAGTGGATGAAATATAATATTTAAATTGTGAAACGACTTTCAATCTAAATACAATCTCTTTTCATATTAATAATCAATCCAATCATTTAATATAATCATTAAAGCGCATAACGGATTTGACATATGGGAAGATTGCCTTGGGAAAGCGCGCCTACATGAATCTGCGACAATGCGATCTGCGATTTGCTGCGCAATATCGCAATGTCGCAATATCGCAAAATGAAATCATCACAGTCATAAAAATAGCGAAAAAACGGGAATTGCGCAATAGCACAAAGCGCATATCGCAAAAATCACAAAAGCGCATATCGCAAAAAGCGCACAATCGCAAAAGTGCAGAATCGCAAAAGCGCAGAATTGATAAGACCGCAAAATTGATAAGAGCACAAAATTGATAAGAGCGCAAAAGATTTTTATTAATCATTTCTGTTTTCTGCGCTATGCGATCTGCGATCAATGCGTTTTATATATACTATTTTGTTATGGATGCGCTATCTTGTTTCAAGAGAAATTTTATTATAATCTATCATAAACTTAAGTGTTTCTAAATATTCTTTCTAAGGGATTTCTATAAGTTTATGATAGAAAGTTTTATTTGAAAGGCAAACAAATCCTAATTGATTTTTTGGATTTTTTAACTAAGGGTCCTCATTTATTTAGTATTATTACTAATAATAAATAAAAAGGGGGGTTGTTGCTGGTCACAACAGGTTCCAATAAAATTCAA
>JAXQQM020083580.1:0-20725 GCA_034641835.2 Pinus albicaulis
TGAGGGGGAAACCTCCTTTACATTACATAAATGAACAATTCTTGGATGATACAAATGAAAAAACCTCCTTTCTATATATAGGAGTCCATGGGGTCACAATATAATCCTATCTGACCTAACAATAATAATGTACGGGCACGACATTGCTAGGTGAGATTAAGTTGCTAAGACCTAGCCGCTCTGCATCGCTCCTCTGCGTCTGAGGCCTTGCCTCGGCCCTGTGGCCGCTTTGGAGGGCCTTGCGCTTCTCTTGTGACCTGGATTCTCTCTGCCTGTGCTGCTCCTGCGCGTCCAATGCTTCTTCTAACTGTGCACGGCGCACTCACTCTGTACGGTGCTCTGAAGCTATTGCGCGGCGCTTTTATTTCCGACTTGTGCTTCTCTTGGCAGGGCGCGGCGCTTCGAATCATAGTGGTGTTCATGCATGGTGCATTGGCCCTTTGCTCTTTACTTGGTTCCTTTGGGACTCCTTCTCCTCTGTTTGATTAGAAGTCCCATGTTTTGGACGCAGGGATTGGTGTGAGCTCGTTTTGTCGAGATTTGACGATGTTGCATCAATGGAGCCGCCTCCTATTTCTGATGTTGTTGCCTTCTCCAACCTGGTGGTATCCCTTCCAAAAAAGAAAGCTATCGAGGCCACGAAATTTGTGAAACGTTTAGATGACATCCCTGACATCTCTCTCCCTCTGGAGGGCCCGATTCAGGTCGCCCTTTCTTTGGCTGAGAGAGCTATGGTGGGTCAGTTCGTTGGGCTCTGGCCCTCCCCCAAAACCACGGAGAGCTGGGTCACAAGAAACTGGGCGCCGCTGATTAAAGGCAGAGTCACTTCGTACTTTCTAGGTAATGGATTCTTCCTATTTGAATTCACTAAAAAGGAAGATAAGGATCTGATATTCCGCAACGGCCCTACTTTATGGGCCCTCAGGGGCTGTATCTCAATAAGTGGACGCCCGATTTTGACCCAGCAGTGGATGTCCCCACAACCGTCCCCGTGTGGGTTAGGCTGCCCAATCTTCCAGTGCATTTTTGGAATGGGGAGTCCCTTCAACACATCAGAAACACCTTGGGCAAATACATTGATCGAGCAAACAGTAAAGATCAATACGACTGTGCTAGAATTTGCGTTGAAGTTGACCTTGAGGTTGGATTTCCTGAGGCAATAAAGATCAGAGTTGGAAGTTGGACACATGTGAAAAAGCTAGACTATGAACAGCTTCCGTTCAAATGTCGGAAATGTCATGTTTACGGACACTTTGCTAGAGGATGTCCTAAGAACAGCGAAGTGGAGAAAGGCAAAGAGGATGGTTGGACTCAGGTAAAAAGGACCAAAACTGCCCACAAACCCTCTAGAACTGGTAACATGAATGGCAAAGGGACTCAGGCAGGCTCTGGAATCCAAACACCTCTCATGGAAGAACAAGGAAATAAATTTACCCAGTTAAGCTCAGCAATAGAAGACACCCAAGAAATAGAGATGCAGAAAGAAGGATCGCTCCAAAAAGAGTCTCCCTCGGGACCAAAGCAAGTTGAAAGTAATGCAGACAGGACAAAAGAGATACCCACAGAGGAGGCTGAGGAAGTGCAAGGTTCGGAGGACTCAGAAGAAGAAGGTAAAATAGGGGATTCGCAAACATCAGCTAGAAGACCATCGAGAGGCCGAAAATCTGCTCGTGAAAAAAGAGAGCAGGAAACTTACAAAGACAAAGTCCAAGGAAGTCAACCAACCCTCAAGAAGCTCTTGGTCAAAACTCTGAAGTCAACCAGAAATCAGCCTCAGAGCTCTAAAGGAGCTCCACACTCCAAAAGCAAGTGATGAAGATTGTCTCTTGGAATTGTAGGGGTATGGGGAGCAGAATAAAAGAAGAAGCCATTAAAAGCTTGATGAGATCTGAATCTCCTGACATACTCCTCATCCAGGAGACTAAAATGGAGGACAAGGCCTTCCTCCATGTCGTTAAAAAACTGTGGAAGAAAAGTGAAGGGCAAGCTGTTTCAGCTCGAGGTGCCTCAGGAGGCTTGGGCACCCTTTGGAATCCAAACAAATACTCAAGGATCAAAGAGATCGTTAACACCCATTGGCTGTTTACTAAACTGCAACACGTCGACTCAGACGAGACCCTCTGTCTCTTCAACGTGTATGTTCCAGTCAGTGCAGGAGAGAAAAAGAACTGTTGGGATACCATTAGAAGTTTGGCAGATTCGGAGGAGTTAGCAAATATCATCATTGCAGGGGATTTAAACCTCACCTTATCTTCTGCTGAAAAGCGGGGAGGAAGTATCGTAAGGGATCCGGCGAGAGAACTGGTTGAGGATCTGCTTCAGGATTGGGACATGATCGACATTAAACCTTCGTCGGGAAAATACACTTGGACCAATAAAAGACTTGGTCCGGGACACATCGCTGCAAGGTTAGACAGGTTTCTCGTTCAAAGTTCTTTTCTTCTCCTTGGATTAGAACCTAGAATGCATATCCTTCCTTGTAGTGTCTCTGACCACAGACCTATTAAACTCGATCTTCTGGCTCATATGGATCAAGGCCCCATCCCTTTTAAATTCAGCCCCCTTTGGGCCAAGGAACAATCTTTTATGCAACTAGTAAAAGATAGTTGGAAGCAACCTGTCAACGGATCTGCCTTCTTTGTTTGGGAGGAAAAGCCTAGGAGAGTAAAAGCTGCATTGAAAACCTGGGTTAAATCCCTTCCTAACCCAGCAGTGGAAAGGAAAAAGATTCAAGATTGTCTCAAGATACATCATCTCAATTCTGAAAATGAAGAGATCACAAAAGATATTCTAGATAAGGAGGTCGATCTTCAGCAAAAGCTTCTCAAGGCAAGCCTGGCCGAGGAAGAGTACTGGAGGATTAAATCCCGTAGGCTTTGGCTTAAGGCAGGCGATAGGAATTCATCATTCTTTCACAAACAAGCCCAAGCTCGAAAAAGTTTCAATTCCATCTCTGAAATCAAGGAAGAGAATATCAAGCACAGAGATATCCAAAGCATAAAAAACACTGCCTATCTCCACTTCAAAAATTTGTACAGTGAAGAAGAGGGGCTGGGGTTTATTTCAAATTCACTGAACGAGGTACCTTCTCTGATTTCTGCTAGAAAGAATCAGTATTTGGAAGCAGAGGTCTCCAATAAAGAAATAAAAGCTGCCCTCTTTGCAATGGAGCCAGATAAGGCCCCGGGCCCAGATGGCTTCACTGCCAGATTCTTGCAGACCTGTTGGCAGATAGTGGAAAAAGACTTATGCAGAATGATCTGGAAATCTCAAACTTGTCATAAAATCGGGGGAAGTACCAATTCGGCCTTTCTGGCCCTCATTCCCAAGGAAAAAGGCGCCAATTCCTTCTCCAGATTTCGCCCTATCTCCCTTTGCAACATAGGATACAAGCTGATAACAAAAGTAATTGCCAACAGACTGAAAACCATTCTTCCAGCTATCATTTCTGAGAATCAGGGAGGTTTTATTCAGGGAAGAAAGATTCTGGACAATTTTATCCTGGTCCAAGAAGCGATCCATTCAAGCGTGACCCGGAAAGAGAAAGGAATGGTTATCAAATTAGACCTCGAAAGCGCCTTTGATAGGGTGAGGAATAGATTTTTGTTGGATGTCCTGCACAAATTTGGCTTTGGCCCCAACTTTATTCACTGGATCAAGGCTTGTATCAGTGAGCCATGGATTTCCCCTTTGGTGAATGGGAGGGCTACTGACTTTTTCAAAGCCTCTAGAGGACTGAGGCAAGGGTGTCCTCTCTCCCCCTTGCTCTTTGTCCTCCAAGCTTCTGTTTTCAGCTTCCTTCTGAATAAAAAGCAATCTAATCAAGAAATAATGGGTTTGAACATCGCAAGAGGAGTTAAAAACATTAATCATGCGCTATTCACGGATGACTCTCTCTTGCTGGGTGCAGCCTCCTTGCTCTCAGCTAAAAGAATCAAAGATGTGGTGGATTTCTATTGTGAAGACTCAGGAAGCAGCCTCAACAAAGGTAAATGTCATATCTACTGCTGGAATATTACTGCCAGAACGCTCCATGAAATTTCCAATTGCTTCGGTTTCGCAGCCTCCTCTTCATGGTCCTCCTTCAAGTACTTGGGGCTTCCTGTTTTCCAAAAATGCGCTCTCAGCAAAGACTGGCTGCCTTTGCTAGACAAATTTAAGGCCAAAATTCACTCTTGGGGCTTCAATTGGCTCAATCTGGCTGGTAAGACAGTGCTCATAAAATCTGTTTTGAACAGCCTTTCCATTTATCAATCTGTTGTTATGATGGCTCCTATTGGCATCATGAGGAAAATGGAGGATTACATCAGGAATTTCTTTTGGAAAGGTGGCAAAGAAAATGAGAAGAAAATCCCTCTATTAAGTTGGGATATAATCTCATTGCCCAGAATGGAGGGTGGTCTGAATTTCAAGAATATCAGGAAGAAAAATATTGCTTTGGGGGCAAAACTGTTATGGAGAATAATTGGCCCAAATCCGGGTTGGGCTCATATAGCGTTGTGGAAAAAATATTTTCGTGGGCAGAGAACACGCTGTCTAGACAATCCCACTTCAGCCTCTGGAACGATGATCCATAAGCTGTGCACAAAATTTTCCACCTTATTTAACCCCCATGTGCACTGGATTCCTGGAAATGGTAAGCGCATCAAAATCTGGGAAGATCGTATTATGGGTTGTGAGCCCCTTGCTGATGATCACTCCCTGGTCTTGTTGAAATATTGGATGGACAGAGCTGGTCTCAAAAATCTGTGGGACATTTCTCATTGGGAGAACGGTAATTGGCAGAACTGGGAGAAGCTAGAGGTGCCTAAGAACCTTACCAAAGAATATGCAGTCTTCCTATCCCTTTTAAAAGGAAAAGCCCCGATGAACAGCAGAAAAAAAGATTCTCGTGGTTGGGGTCCGATCCCTGGGCGCTACTCTGTGTCGCGGGGATACTGGCAGATCTCTGTGCATCCTCACGTTCCCCCTGACCCGAAGCCTTGGCAGGGGATCTGGTCTCAGACATCGATCCCTAAAATTGACTCTTTCTGCTGGCTCCTTTGCCACCAAAGAATTCTGACTGATGATAGACTTCGGAAGAGAGGCTATATGGGGCCATCCCGCTGCTCACTTTGTGGGGCTGATGAAGAAAATGCCCCCCACCTGATGTTCTTCTGTAATTTTGCTGTAGAAATTTGGAAGGAAGCTTTAGGCCCTTGGAACACCGTCTTCGCCCCCCCTGTCCGATGCTCGGATCTGTTCTCAAACTGGAAGTCAACGTACCCTGGAGGCACTATCAAGAATGTTCACATTAAAAAAGCCTGGCTCGTTCTCCCCAAAATTATCTGCTGGCAACTATGGCTGGAAAGAAATCATAGGATCTTCAGAGACAAGAAGAACGATCCAAATATTGTCTGGGTTAAAATTAAAATCCAGCTTAAAGACTGTATGGGAGATCAACTTGATGGAGCAGATCTTAGTACACAAGATGCTAAATGGGGCGCTTTTCTTGATATGCATTTCACGGATATTGCCAGGATGCCCGCTCCTCTAAATCCTTGGCAAATTCTCCTTAAGGAAACAGAATTCTACGATTTTTGCATCAAGAAGGCAAAAATTGCTCTCTTTTTCGACGGGGCTGCCAAAGGCAATCCTGGCATTGCCGGAGCAGGTGGAGTTGTCAAAAGTGCGAAGGGCAGAATTGTTTCTCGATTCGCCTGGGGTGTGGGCTTTAACACAAGCATTCAAGCTAGAACTCTGGCCCTTTTCCAGGGGCTCAAACAGCTCATCTTTCTGGGTATCAATGATGCAATGGTTTTTGGTGATTCCCAGTCCATCATAAAGGCCATCGTGGACAATTCTTCTCCTTCTGATTTAAGGTTATCAAGATTGATGAGCAGAATTAGAACCCTGTTACAATTATTTCAGAGTTTGGACTTCTTCCATGTAATGAGAGACAACAATAAGTAAGCTGATGCTGAAGCCAATACGGCGGTTCTCCTCCCCCTTGGAGCCCTTCTAAAAGATGAAGACGAGGGCTAGGATCCCATCCCTTAATCAGTTTATAATGTTTTACTGTCTTTTATTGGAGCAGTTTTTTTGTATCTGCAATCTAGGAAAGATAGATAAGATAGCTCGTTTTACAGTTTGCAGAATTCGCAGGCTCAGTAGTGGGGATGCCATTTGGCTCCTGGCAAAAGGAGAAATTCGAGCTCTGCCAACCCTTTGTAACCTGAAATGAGGCATTTTTCCAAGAGATAATACATCCAGGCTCAGTAGTGGGGATGCCATTTGGCTCCTGGCCAAGGAGAAATCCGAGCTCTGCCAACCCTTTGTAACCTGAAAGAGGCATTTTTCCAAGAGATAATACATCATAATAGTTTACACATTAAAAAAAAAAATTACAATTACAATTTTACATTAATTTAACATACATGAATTACGATTAGAATTACAATTACAATTTTAATTTTACATACAATTACATTTACAATTTTACATATAATTACATTTACAATTACAATTAAAATTTTACAAATATTTTACAGACAAATCAATTAAAATTACAGTTACAAATACAATTACATTTACAATTTTACATAGAATTAAATTTGCAATTACAATTACAATTTTACAAATGTTTTACATACAATTCAATTAAAATTACTATTACAAATAAAATTACAATTTGTGAAATTTACATACAATTAGAATTACAGTTACAATTTTACAATTTTTCTTATATACAATTACAATCATTTCAGAATAAATTAGATATTACAATTACAATTAAAATTTTACATTAATAAATATTTTACATACAATTAAACTTAAAATTACAGTTAGTACAAATACAAATACAATTTTACAATTTTACATAGAATTAAAATTTAAATTACAATTACATTCACGACATAATATTTAATAAATATCATGGTCATTTAATAATATTAAATTAGTTAATAAAAATCATCACGATCATGATAAACATCATACAAACATCATATTCGACTAATAAACACATTCAATTAACATCAAATTAACATTATATATTAACATCATCACAGCACAAACATGAAATATACATCTCAATATAATGTCAAATAACTCATGCGCCTACCACATATACACATATATCTATGAGCTAAACATTAAATGAACATACCTAACATGACTAACAATATGTGCCACATCATGATGATCATCAACATGAAAATTACGTAAAACTGCAACATGAACATAAAATACATGGACCATGTATATATAAATATATAACTGAATAATGTTAAAAATATACAACAGTAATATAAATGTCATGGATGAGGCACTGGTGGTAGTATAACAACATCAATAACACTATTAGTGGATGCGACCTACCTCAGCAAAGCTAGGTGCGGCCTCAAACCTCAATAGTCAATGGTCGACTAGCACTGCTCACAATCATGATGATCACTGTCTTGATGGATGCATCATTTGGTGGTACTATAACAAAATCAATAACACTAGTACAAGTGGATGCAACCTGCTCAGTAAAGTTGGGTGCAACCTCAATAGTCGATGGTCGACTAGCCTGCTCACGATCATGATGATCACTAGTACTGATGGATGCATCCACTGGTGGTAGTACAACATGATCAATATGAGGCACAGTAGTAGTGGAGGCCTGCTCAGTCAATATTACTGCAGCCTTGGCAGTCGATGGTCCAGTCTGCTCATGATGATCGTGACTAGTACTCATGATGAATGCTGCAAGCTGCTAACTGGACGTGGCCGATGGTCCAACCTCATCTCCATGATGACTAGTGTCATATGCTGCCAGTGGAGCCTCATGTTGATCATCAAGCGCGCCGCGAGGTGAAATATCACGAGATGCATCTGAGTTGCTGTTGGCGGACTATCCATCACGTGTCACAGCTCAAATATGCCTATAGCTATGGACAATCGTCCTCAATTGCGTAACCGCTATCGTAGCTCCTACAACATGATGCATTAGGCCGTACATGTCACGTGGCATGCCTCTCGACATATGTAATAGTCTATCATCGCCCTTTATCTCTCTGTAATGAGTGGGCCTGATGCCCGCATCTGAAATCAATCCACAGAGTTGGTTACCAAACTCCATCCGGTATCTGCTCTCAGGTCGACCACGCCTAGCAAAAGGCGGTACCGGTGCACCATGAGGCACAAGATCAGCACATCTCTTCGTTGCGCCATTGGCCTCATCCTCCAGCGCATCAACCATCTCCTTATCGTAATCATTATGATTGACACCTGGATCATGTGGTGGATATGGCATCTCATTGCCATCAAAAGAGCCACTGTCTACAAAATATATACAAGTACACAACAATAATTAGAAAATTTCATTACACAATTTAATAAAAACAATTTAAATAACATGTTAGAATAAATATAAATAAAACAGTAATATTACCTCTATCATCTGGTGGCTCATCAAAAGTGAATAGGATTTTGGGACACCCTCGCCAATATAGTCCAGCATAAGCACATGATACCATAATGAAGGGATGTAGACCACCAAAAATGGCCATTAAGTCTAGCGAATCATGTGATATCCTCACTGGAAACATAGTCTCTCCCCTCTTGGGCATCATCTACCCCCACATGCGCATCTGGGCCTTGAACATCGGCCTACGAGGTTGTCGAACAAAAATAGGTCTCATCTCTGGAAACCTCTCAAAAAATAAACAAAACAACTCTCAAGCAAAAGGGAAGTTGACCCTCCCTTGTGCATGAGCACAACATCTATCTAAGGCCATACAAAACTGTCACAAAAAATTGGCAAACCACCTGACAAGTCGTGGCTGTTGTACTAAAGAATCAACGTAATATAAAAGTGAGAAGCTAATGTGTTTCCCATCACTGGTGTTGTGCGAAATGATCGAAGCAATAATAGAGAGGCACTGCACGTCCTGTCTACCAAAAGCACCTATACGTAACTGATCTCCAAGTACCTGAAACTCTGAAGGAGACAGTACATGTGCTCCAATGTATCTCTGGGAGTAAAATAACTGACTCCCTCCTACACAACCAGCTAGCACATATGGGAATGAAGGAAAATCCACCCTTCTCCTCGGTAGTCCTATAATAAAATAAATTTCCTCCTCAGTGGGTGTGTACCACTGGTCAGGACCAACCTGAAAAGCCTGTCGATGGGCATTCCACCTGCCGATAAGATGCCTCAAAAGCACACTATGGGCCTTTAGGCCAGAAATAGCCTCCTCATAGAACTTCAGGAGGCCTACCTGCATAAGGATCTCCTGGGTATCTTTAGTAATAGGGCAAGGGCATCCATCTTTCTCCCTCTCTCTCGCCTCCCATTCGAAAATCATGTCATATTGTTTTGCTTGTTGTTGCTGCTTTTACTCCTATTCTCTTTTTTATTTTTAGTTTAAAATTATTCGGGGCACCTTCCGGCACCACCACGGAAATGGTGTGGTTACTGTTAGCACTAGTAGCGGTGCTACCTGTAAATTTTATAGGTAGCACCACCATCCGGTGCGAGCCGAACAGCGCAAGCACATCGCTTGACAATTTTTTTTCTTTCTTTTTTAATAGTTATTTTTAAGTTAATTTCAATTTATAATCCGCTAAAAGGCTTAATTATAGAAAAAATAAAAAAATTCCTGTACATTTCACCGTCGAGGAGGCATATTGGCTGTAAAATTTGGAAAATAAAATTTTCCCACTGTTTTTCAAAATGCAAGCTAGAGATTGGTGGCCAATGCAGAGCAGCAGTGCGTGCAATGGGTGCAATGAGAGCACCGATGTCAGGGCGACTAAAAAATAAGGAAATAGCACCGGGGCTTGAGAGATCTGAAGCACTGAGGAAAGTGTATAACGAATATTTTTGAGAATAAATTTTGTTTTAATTAACCTTGTTTCGGTGCGCGGGGTTTTATAAGCGCACCGGTGCGGTTAAATAAAACCGCATCGGGCGGTATCAATTTTGGCGCATTGTTTACAACGCGCTAAGGTGTTTCCCTAACTGCGCACCGGAATGTTTCAGTTTCGGCGTGGAAATTTGATGATGTAATGAGGCAGCGTAATGGTAAAGCACCGGTGTGTAATAGTCGCAAAGCACCGGTATTTTGGCGTTATTTTTTTTTATATATAACACTATTCCAGTGCGTGTGCTTTCTGGTGCACCGGTGCTCTTAGAGAAGAATGCACCAGCTGGTTTTTGTTTTGGTGCAGTGTTTTATGATGCACGGGCATAGAAGAGTATTGAAACCCCGATACATTACAGTAATTGGATGCCTCGGTGGTGTGTGTACTTCGCACACTCTGTTTGGTGTGCCAATGTTCGGTGCACACTGGTGCGTTCTATGGTATCGTACGTACCGGTAATTGATAGCTCAGGAGCACTGGAAAACTGAAAAATCTAGGTTTTTTGTCGTAAATATTTTTTTAATTTAACCCTTTACTGGTGTGCATTGTTCATAGGCGCACTGGTCAATTTGTGTTTTGGTGCGTTTTTTATGATGCACTAGTGTGGTTTCTGTCTACCGCACTTGGTGGTTTCAGTGTTGTTATTGTGTTTTATAATGCACTGGCGCGGATGAGTTGTAAGGCACCGGTGCTCTATTATATTATGATGCACTGGGCAGGTGTGTTTTGAGTGCATGGTGTCCATTGTGCCAATGATTTTTTCCACACCGGTGCTTTCTTTTTTTGAGAGCATCGGGACGAGTTTTAATGATAATAGCAACAATAGGAAAACATCCGCAAAACCCTCTGCTCGCCAACCTCCTTTAGTAACCTCTACTAGAAACGAATGTATGGGGTATTTTTCTTTGTGGTTTCTCAAAAACATTCGCTAGAGGGTCTTTTCCTTGTAGTGAGATAATCAAAACACACTCAAATGAACCTTCCTAGAAGACAATTGCATAAAACTTCCAACACCAGCAATTGTGACTAGAAAAAATAAGAAAGAGAATTTTTTAACTTTAAAACAAGTGATGAAACCTCACAACGACAATAAAAGACCCAAAGTGGGATATCAAACAGATCCAAGCAGTCGCAAGAAGCAACCAAACATATATGAAAATGAGATCTAGATATGATAACACTAGTTCTCAACCACAACACACAAAGAATATGTGTTAGGTCCCTATATTACTAGTATAATCCCTTATTGTTGTTAGTGTAACCCCCTTCTTGTTATTATTGTACCCTTGTAACCCCCATATTGTTATTATTGTGCCCTTAAATTATTATTGTTAGGTCGGCTAGGATTACATTGTGGCCCCATGGACTCCTATATATAGAAAGGAGGTTTTGTAATTTGAATCATCCAAGAAATGTTCATTCATGTAATGTATTGAGTTTCCCCCTGAAGTGGCTTATTTATAAGGTGTTGATATATCTTTTCTTCTCTTTTTGGAAGTGGTTTCACAAGATTTGGTGTCAGACCTTTGAGATTCTGGGGTTTCGTTGCTCCAGAACAGGTCATCGTGGAATTTTACTTCCTCTTTTTCAGTGGTTTCAGATAAAAATTGCAGGTATAGCCGAAATCACGGGGAACATCGTCTTTCTATTTGAGCTTGGTTTGCAATATTTTTTTTGGAATATGATCTTTGAAAGTTAGGTCATTTTTGTGACTCCCCGAATTTAACCTAAATGTATCATCATGTTTTCGCTATACAACGTTTTCTACGAAGGTTGAAGCTGAAATTTTTAAAGTAAAAACCACAATCTTGAGGAACATGGTCACAAAATTTCAGATATTGGTTCAAGAAAATATTTTCGGAGATATGATACGTAGGTTAGGGCTTTTTGAGGCTTCTGAATTTCATCTCAAAGAGGTGATCATGGGAAAATATTCATAGCTCTCTCTCTGAGCATCGGATTGGAATGCTTTAAAAAGTGGCTGCAAGCACACAGACTATTATTTTTGGTCTATCAATTTCAAAACCAAAGGAGGAAAACAATGACACGTGGCAATTCGTACAATTTCGCTCTACTGAACTAGTCCAAAATTGGGTCATTGTGGGAGATTGGACATAAATTTGCCTTGAAGAATCCAAATCAGATCAGACCTGTGGCATTTGAAAGAAGCTTTAGAGGGCTACTCCAAGGCCGAATTTTAGATATTGAGGATCCGCAATTATAGAGATAATTCAATTTCAATATTGAGCTCCTCAAAAGTAAGTAAAGTGTATTTTTTTCCCGAATTGCATAAGTCTTATTTGAAGAAGCAAGTTGAATTGAATCCAAGGGCATATTGTAGAATAGATATCAATATTGGATTCTAAAATGGCTCCTAAAAATAATTCATCACCCATTAAGCCTTTAGAAATCTCTACTATGACTCATGAAGACGAAGAATGGAAACATGTTATGTAAAATTACAAGAGCAAGTGCAACAAATTTCGCTCTCGCAAAGAGCAAAAAAAAATGACATGGAAGTTTTGAAGAAAGGCGCGGAAACTAATATGGATGGTTTGAAGAAAGGTGTGAAATATAAGATGGATGGTTTGAAGAATGGCATGGAATATAAGATAGATGTTATGGAATCTAAGATAGATGGCATGGAAGCTGGCATGGAATCTAAGATGGATGGCATGGAAGCTAGATCGAAGAAAATGGAAAACATGAAGAATGATCTAAAAGGAGACATGGAAGGTTTGACAAAGTTGATCGAAATGTTTGTTGGAAATATGATGAAGAGTGTTGTCCTTGATGGCAACCCACTGAATGAAGATGAAGACATGCGACTGTTGACATGTGTTGTCCTTGATGGCAAACCACCTGATGAAGTTATTCTTGACTTGATGGACTTAGTAAATGATGTAAATCTTATGTGATATGATGTTTGTTGACAATATGATGCTGAGTGTTGTCCTTGAAAGGCAACCCACTTGATGAAGTTGTGCTTGAGAGAATATGTTCTTGATGAAGAAAATATGATGTATCTACAGTGTGTACAGAAGGCAATGAAGAAAGGATTTCAGCTTGTGCTAAATCTATGATGAAAAAGAGTATGTTTCTAGGTATACGCGGATTGGCCTAGGGGAAGTCGCGTATGCACGCGGAAAGGAACGTTCCAAGTCGCGTATGGGCTAAAGCGCTCAAAAAGTGCAAAACCAAGGGTAACCACCATGGTATTGACCCATTGTATTGGGTAATGATCCGCCTATTGACCCCGTCCAGGTAGTTTTGGGCTTATGGTATTGGTTTGGCCCATGGTATTGAAAAAGGGGCTCATGGTATTGACAAAGGGTAAACATATATAAGGAGAAGAAATTCATTGTGCATATCATGAGTGTGGGTGCAAGATGTCTGAGCTTGAATGAATACTTCTCTCTGAAGTAGATCTGAATGGAAAGGGTTACAATTGAATGATAGATCTGAATGTATGATGCACCAATGATGAAGAAGGGGATCTAGATCTGAAATGTACTTGTATTTGCTGGATCTGTTTATGGAATGATTAGATCTAAGATGAGGCGAACATCTGTCTGAAGTAAAGGGTTAAATCTGTGTGATGTATCTATTCTGAAGAAATGCAATGACCTAAATCTCTGAAGAACCATACGCAAGTTTGCCGCAGAAGAAGCGTGTATATACGCGGCTTCGCTGAAGAGAGCGCATATGCGCAATGAAATTAATTCTGTAATTTATACAGAAGTATATGCTGGTTGATGTGAACGGAAGCGTGTATATACGCGACATCAGTGAAAGGAAAGCGCGTATGCAAACTAGGGTTTGCTGAAGTCTGTGGTAAGAAATGTCTGATCTGTTCTGATGTGCTGCTTCTATCTGTATTCTACTGTTCTGAGTTGTCTGTTTCAATTTGGTTGAATGATGGAGCTTAAATATGTGAAGAGGGTCCAGTCTGAAAATATGATGAAACGTGGCCTACAAGTTGTGTTCTTTTGAAGTTGTTGGATCCAGTGTGAAAATTGATGAAACGTGGTCCATAGAGGTGCTGAGGGTTGTAGCCTTCAGTCAGGGGGTTGTAGCTCCCTTCTAGGTGAGGCTGGTAAACGAGATCGGGGGTCGTAGCTCCCTTCCAGGAGAGGCTGGTAAACGAGTCAGGGGGTTGGAGCTCCCTTCCAGGAGAGGCTGGTAAACGAGCGCAGGTGGGTGCCTGCGTGCTGGTAGAGTCTGCACCAGCACATATGTTGTAAGATGTTTTCTCTATAATAAAATATTGAAGGCTGAGCAACTGCGGCGGTGGTTTTCTCCCGACTTGGGTTTCCACCTAAAAATCCTGGTGTTCATGTGTGATGCTTTGTGTGATGGTTTATTCTGTTGTTACTACACATGTTTACTATTAACTTAACATCAGATGAATGAATATTGCAAAGAACTAAGTTAATAAATATATGCATATTTAGATCTCTGCTAATACGCGAGTTGTATGAAGGATATCCGCGTGTATACGCGAGTTTACTAAAGGAAAGTAGCGTATGGGTTTTAGAGAGTGAAAAAGTAAAAAGTTTTGAATATCCAGTAAATACTGATTCACCCCCCCCTCTCAGTATTTTTCCCAACAATTGGTATCAGAGCAAAGTTCTTCTGCAGAAGCTTAATCGCTTGAAGGAGATCCGTCGCAATGGGAAGTCTTGAAGGAGTAATGTCTATAAAGCCACCTCTATTCAATGGAAGCAATCTGATATTCTGGAAGGTACGAACAAAAGCATATCTGCAAAGTCTTGGTGTAGATGTATGGGCAATCGTGGAAGAAGGTTATCAATACCCGGCAAGTATTCCTACTGATGCAGCAGAAAGGAAGAAGTATGAAATCAATGCCAAAGCAGTAAATGTCTTATTAGGAAGCATGTCTAAACCAGAATTTGCTAAAGTGATGCAGCTACATTCAGCGAAAGAAATATGGGACAAAATCATTCTAAGTTATGAAGGAGACACAAAGGTAAAAAGTGCAAAACTCCAAACTCTTAGAATTGAATATGAAAATTTGAAGATGCATAGTGATGAGAGTATTGCCCATTTCTTCTTACGTCTGGATGATATTGTAAATTGAATGAGAAATTTGGGTGAAACCATAACTGATACTACCTTGGTGGAAAAATTCTTAAGGTCCTTGACTTCAAAATTTGACTCTAAAGTTTCAGCTATTGAAGAAAGGCAAGATCTGCAAACTCTTACTATTGTTCAATTACATGGTATTCTGACTGCTTTTGAAATGAGACAAGGAGGTCCTTCTCAAATCAGAGAAGCTGCTTTTAAGGTATTTGCAAGAGGAAAAGAAAAGGAAGTCGTCAAATAATCCAGCTACATATCCGATGAAGAAGAAGCGAATTTCGTGAGAAAACTCCAACTAAGAACTGGAAGATTCAAAGGTAAGCTTCCTTTCAAATGTTTTGAGTGTGGAAAAGTTGGTCATTATGCTGCAAAATGTCCTTATAAAGGAAAAGAAGTAGTAAGAAGGAATAATAACCGATCTAGCTCTAAGAAAAGTTACTATACTAATGAAGACAGTGATGGGTCATCTGATAGTGAGGAAGAATGTGAAGAAGATCTTAGACTTCTCATGGCTTTTGAACAAAAAGAAGAAAAGGATACTTTTATGGATGCTCTAGAGGAAAATGATTTTCTTGAAAACAATCAACTCAAACTACGCTTAGAAGAATATAAAATTCTCTTAGAAGAACAGAAGATAATCAGAGAGACCATTGAAAAGCAGTTTGAAGAAGCAAAGAAACACATTGAGAAATTAGAATGTGAAGTGGTAAGTCAAAGAAAAGAAGTTGAGAAAGTAAAGACTTTGAATCTTAGATTTTCTAAAGGATCTGAAACCTTAGATGATATTATCAAAGTACAACGTTCTTCTCTTATAAAGACAGGTCTTAGATATACTGGAGAATCTTCTCAAGCTTCAGCACCAAATTATCTAAAAGCAGCTACGGGTGGTTTACTACATTCAGCCACTCAGCAAGGGAATAAAGGATCTTTACAGGTAAAGCATGACCATCTCAATTCAAGGAACACTAACAGGGATAGCTTTCAAAGAAGCTACAATCAACAGGTAAATTCAAATAGAAGATTTCATGATCGCAGAAATTTCTACTTCAATGGGCAATGTTTCACATGTCACAATTTTGGTCATAAAGCTGTTCAATGTGTTGCATATAAAACCATCATGACAAGAGAAGCAAGGAAGAAAAGGTTGGATACTGAACCAAAGAAGAATACCTATAACAACTTTTCTCCTCTTCAAAGTGAATTTGAATGTGCTTATTGCAATAACTTTGGCCATGAAGAATCTGAATGCAGGAGCAAGATCCAGCCAAAAGAACATGTTCCCTCAAGCTCTAAAGTGTGGAAAAAGAAAGAACTGCTGGTTGAAAATTGTGGGATAGCATTATTTGCGAAAGGTGAAGAAAATCAATGGTACATTGATAGTGGGTGCTCAAGACACATGACAGGTGACAAAAGCAAACTCCTTTCATATAATGCTCTAGAAAAGGAAAAGAAAGTAACATTTGGAAATGATTCTCCTGCTGTAATTAAAGGAAAAGGGTCCGTGTTTCTAAAATAAAAGGTGAAGGCTAATGATGTCATGTATGTGGATGGATTAAGGCATAATCTGTTGAGTGTAAGTCAAATGTGTGATCAAGGAACTGAAGTCATCTTTAGTTCAAAAGAGTGTGTGGTTCGTGATCTTGATACAGGTAAAATTATTATAAAAGGGAAAAGAAATCCAAGCAACCTGTATATACTGAACTGCAAAGATCAATGTTACTTGAGCAAGTCTTCAGAAAATTGGCTATGGCATAGAAGGCTGGGGCATCTGAGCTTCTCTCAAATCAACAAAGCAAGCAGACTTCAAGCTGTTCGTGATCTTCCCAATATTAATCCACCAGAAAGTATCACATGCAAATCTTGTCAATTCGGTAAGCAGACCAGAGTTCGATTTAATGCCAAAGAAGGATCTTCAAGTAAGCCTCTTGAACTCATTCATACTGATATATGTGGACCTATGAGGAAAAAGTCACTACGTGGGGAAGAATACTATATCTTATTTATTGATGACTACTCTAGAATGTGTTGGATCGGGTTCATTAAACACAAAGATGAAGCATTTGAAAAATTTCAGAACTTCAAAGCATTGGTAGAAAATGAATTAGATCTAAAAATCAAGTGTCTTAGATCTTATCGAGGAGGAGAATATACATCAAATGAATTCTTTGAATTTTGTAAAAAACATGGCATAAAAAGACAGTTCTCTGTAGCAGGTACTCCACAACAAAATGGCGTAGCAGAAAGAATGAATAGAACAATTCAACAAATGGCTAGAGCTATGCTTGATGATTCTAGAACTCCTGACATGTTCTGGGGTGAAGTAGCACATACAACAGCTAACATACTCAACAAGGCTCATGTTCGGGTAAATAGTGACAAAACTCCATATGAACTCTGGTATGGTAATTCTCCCACTGTAAAGCATTTTAGAGTTTTTGGAAGTAAATGCTTTATCAAAAATAATGATGAGAAGCTTGGCAAGTTTGAACCTAGATCAGATGAAGGGATATTTCTTGGTTACTCATCTTCGAGAAAAGCATACACATGTTACAATAAAAGGCTTCGAAGGATTGTTGAATGTATTGATGTTGTTATTGATGAGTCTCCTACAGTTCCTAAAGCAGAAAAACAAACAACAAAAGAAGATGATGGTGACTTATGGCCTTCTACATCAGATAGAAATGATATAAACAATGGATCCAATGAAGAACCTGAAAATGATCTATCTGAAAAAGCTCCATCCAGATATGTTCAAAAGAATCATCCTGAATCTCAAATTTTGGGAGATAAGGAATCAGGTGTACGAACGAGGAGAACTTTGGTGGGATCTTCTAGTCATCTGGCACTTCTATCCACAATTGAACCACACAATGTCAATCAAGCTAGCAAAGATGAATGTTGGAAGAAAGCCATGGATGAAGAACTTGATCAAATTGAAAAGAATGACACTTGGGAATTGGTACCTAGACCACATGATAAAAATGTCATTGGAACTAAATGGATTTTCAAGAACAAGTTAAATGAAAATGGGGATGTTGTAAGAAACAAAGCTAGACTGGTTTGCAAAGGGTATACTCAACAAGAAGGTATAGACTTTGAAGAAACTTTTGCTCCTGTAGCTAGACTTGAAGCCATAAGAATGTTTCTTGCTTTTTCAAGTTATCGACAAATCAAAGTTTATCAAATGGATGTTAAATCTGCTTTTCTTAATGGTGATCTAGAAGAAGAAGTATATATAGAACAACCGGAAGGATTCATTTTGGGAAATGATGAAAATCTTGTTTGTAGACTTAAAAGGGCTCTATATGGTCTCAAACAAGCTCCAAGGGCATGGTATTATCGTCTTGACAAATATCTTCATCAACAAGGATTTTCAAAGGGGTCTGCTGATAGCAACTTATACACAAAAGTTGAAAATGATAAACTATTGATTGTAGTTGTATATGTTGATGATATCATTTTTGGGAGTAACAAAGAATCTATGAGTCAAAAATTTGCCTCTGTCATGCAGCAAGAATTTGAAATGTCTTTACTTGGGGAACTAACATTCTTTCTTGGCTTGCAAGTGCATCAAACTGCAGATGGTATATTCCTATCACAAACAAAATATCTTAAGCAAATTCTGAAGAAGTATGGCATGGAAGAATGCAAACCTGTAAGTACACCAATGATAACCGGATGCAATCTCAGTTCTCATGATGATTCTCCCACGGTGAATCAACCAGAATATAGATCGATGATAGGAAGTCTACTTTATCTCACTGGGACTAGACCAGACATTATGCATGCAGTTGGGATTGTTGGACGATTCCAAGCTAATCCAAAAGAGTCTCACCTTTAGGCTGTTAAAAGAATATTCAAATATCTACAAGGAACTCAAGACTTTGTTCTATGGTATCCAAAGAATGTTGATCTTACTCTTCATGCTTACACTGATGCAGATTGGGTTGGAAGTGTTGATGATCGGAAAAGCACTAGTGGTGGTGCATTCTACATGGGGCCCCAGTTAGTATCTTGGTTCAGCAAGAAGCAAAATTCTATTGCCTTATCTACAGCAGAAGCAGAATATGTGGTTGCCGCATCTTGTTGCACTCAACTCCTTTGGATGATGCAAACCTTACAAGATTTTAAAATCAAATGTACACCTCCTGTTCCCATTAAGTGTGACAATACAAGTGCCATCAGTATTTCAAAGAATCATGTTATGCATTCGAAGACCAAGCACATTCCCATCAAGTATCACTTCTTACGTGAACAAGTGCTTGAGCAAAAGGTGAAGTTGGAGTATGTTCCCTCCAAAGAACAAGTTGTTGATATCTTTACCAAACCTCTACCCAGGGAAGCGTTCGAGTATCTAAGACAGAAGCTGGGAGTGTTCTCTGCCAGTCAAAAGAACAAATCTGCATAAATTCAGAAAGCACAGCTGCAGTGCTGTTTGGTATATCTGATACTGTTTGGTATCTCTGGTGGTGTTCCAGTTCTCATAATTCTATTTCTCATGTTGTTGATAAAAGATGCCTTGATGATTTGTTGGTGAAAGTGTTCAGGATGCACAAACTAAGGGGGAGCCTTAGTCATATGAAAAGGATGCATGGATGCACAGATTCAGGGGGAGCATTAGCGTTGCTGAGTATAATGCATTGTTGGCATTATGATGGTTCTGAAATATGTTCTCTTTCTTGAGGACTTTCTGGTGTTGGTCTTAAGTCATATAGATATTTTTGGTGAAAAGGTCTTGTTGAGACCCATGATGTAATTTGTAATATTCAGTCATGTAAAGGACTTGTCAAATTTGTAAACCCACTTGGTTGGGTAGCTGAGTCAATTTTTGTAAACCCACTTGGTTGGGTACTTGAGTCTCATATGTAAATCCACTTGGATGGATCTTTGATGTAAGTATGAGTCATTGGTGATAGGAAAGTCATAGAGTCATGTACTTCATTGAAAATATGTTTGAAGATTCAGCATGAACTCAGGGGGATCTTGGTCACTTCAGTATACATCAGACCTGCAGAACGCTTCTTCCACATGAGGAGAAAAAGGGGGAGAGTATGTTGGCTTTCGGTCTGCCCTTTTCCCTTGATGTCAAAGGGGGAGAGTGACATGGTGTTTGAATGCGGATAATGGTGTCAAAGAATAGGGAGAGTGACATGGTGTCAATGTACTTATCTGTTGTGGTAACC
The DNA here is from genome assembly GCA_034641835.2 of Pinus albicaulis. Classification (NCBI taxonomy): domain Eukaryota; kingdom Viridiplantae; phylum Streptophyta; class Pinopsida; order Pinales; family Pinaceae; genus Pinus; species Pinus albicaulis. The sequence continues at coordinate 20,181 of JAXQQM020083580.1, forward strand.
AAACACCATCATGGTTGCCATCAAGTCCAAAGGGGGAGATTGTTGGAAATATGATGCAGAGTGTTGTCCTTGATGGAAACCCATTGAATGAAGATGAAGACATGCGACTGTTGACATGTGTTGTCCTTGATGGAAATCCACTTGATGAAGTTATTCTTGACTTGATGGGCTTGGTAAATGATGTAAATCTGATGTGATATGATGCTTGTTGATATTATGATGCTAAGAGTTATCCTTGAAAGGAAACCCACTTGATGAAAATGATGACAACTTACTTGATGAAGTTGTGCTTGCTAGAATATGTTCTTGATGAGCTAAATATGATGTATCTACAGTGTGTACAGAAGGCAGTGAAGAAAAGAAGTCAGCATGTGCTAAATCTTGATGAAAAGAGTATGTCTCTAGGTATACGCGGAAATGTCTAGGGGAAGTCGCGTATGCACGCGGAAAAGAACGTGCCAAGTCGCGTATGGGCTAAAGCGCTCTAAAAGTGCAAAACCAGGGGTAATCACCATGGTATTGACCCATTGTATTGGGTAATGATC